>PVKS010008224.1:0-69252 GCA_004027875.1 Aplodontia rufa
GAAGCCGATGTTATTCCTACACTAGATACCCATTTAACACATGAGTTCTTCTGGGGGAAACTGCAATAGATGAAACCCATAGTAGCTTATCTATGCATTAGCATTACCCCTGGTTAACAAAGTTTATACACATTGATTGCTACAGTTTTGGCAATGTTTCCCCCTCATCTGTATCCTGTATCGCAATATACTTCTAATAGATGTGGAAAAAAAAGAGAGAGAGAGGGACAGTGAGAGAGAGAGAGAGAGAGAGAATCAATTTTATTTAGTTTTTCACGTGGCTTTCGTTGCTCTGACACTTTGTTGTGTATGTGGTGCTGGGGTTTGAACCCACATCCTTGCACATACCAGGGAAGCGTTGGTACAACTTATTCATCACTCCAGCCTAATTTTATTCACTTCTCAAACAAGGAAAATGATAATTCCATCAAATTTTATTTATTTCAAAAGTAGGTTATTGTTACTGGAGTGGTTGGCTCAGTGGTATCATGCTTGCCTAGCATGTGTGAGGACTCAGGTTTGAACCCCAGCACCACATACAAAGCTAAGTGTCAACAATGAAAACCAGATGAAAAACTAAAACAAAATTGATTCCATCTTTCCCTCATTTTCCCTCTCTCCCTTAAAAAAAAAAGATGGTTATTAATGACCTACTCCTACCGCTACTTTAAACACTGACACTACAAAAATGAAATGACAGCATTAAGTTACTGTAATGAAAAAGTCAGACAAGTGAATCAACATTTTTTTCAAAGGGTCTAACATGTTTTAATAGATGAAGACCAAGGAATGGATGCTGGAAATAGTGAAGAAAGAGCACCCTAGAGTAGAGGGCGAGATTGTCAAAAAAAAAATGTTTCTAAGCACAATTAGGAAACCACTCAGGAAAGGGAATAATTTTCTAATAAAGGGGTATGGACTCGTAGGATGATCAGATTCAAAGTCATTGAGGCGTAGAAAGCATAGTTTTTTCAAACACAAATGAATATGTATTTAGTGACTACTATGTTCCAAATGGCCACTCTATATTGGATACACAGTGAAGAACAAGCCTAACATTTTCTCTAACTCCAGAGAGTGACAAGATATTATTTACAGGGAGTTGGTAACATTTAATAAAATTCAGGTTTCTCAGAGTATGAGTTTACATATCTGAAAGATAGGAAGGGAGAGAGCAAGAAAGAGAGAACAGGATATGAGCACCTTCATATTCTTCTAGGGCATCTAAAATGTTGAATAAGAAAATATATTTGTTAACAACATTTATTAGGTATTCCCATCCAGTGTCCAATAGTAGTTGTTCTATAGAATTTGAAATATGAAATATTTTTGAGATGTGGTAATTTCAGACTATCAATTATTTTTAAATTGTTCCAAAAAAATCATCACCATGAAAATAGTGGAGGCCATGTCTCCTACTAGTAAATTCAAACTATGTGCCATTTGTAGCCAATTTGACATTTTTCTTTATCAACCATTTCAGAATTACTCTCTCACTCAACAACCTTTACCTAAAATTGAAAATTGTTCTTTCTTCAGTTCTTCATGAGTTGGAAACAAATGTGCTTTGTAATAATTATGAAACTATTAAAATAGTCATTAAGTGAATTCTTTTTTTATTCTTATGGAAACTCAACAATACATATAATAATTATTACTTGTTAAATTTGACTTCTATTTCTTGTATGCTGTGGTTGAATTGAGCAAAGTTTAGCTTTTAAATTTTCATGTATGATTTATATATCTTCCACATTTTAGCTCTTTATATTTAGTGATTTCATTTTAATTTTTTATTCCTGATAGCAATGATTCCTTCCATTATTTTTTATAATGGAATAAATAAGCACGCTGTATTTGGCTTCTCCAACATTGTAGCATGATTGTTCCTCCTAAACCTAAAATGCTTAAGTGTCTTTTGTAAATATTGGGCTGTTAGTGCCAGGAAGCAAAACTAAATCTCCATTAATAAAATAGTACAGTGCCCTGTATGTGAATTTGATGTGGATTATACTTGATAACAATTCATTTACCGTCATGGTTTTCAATTTTTAAAGTTAATCAAATCTCCTCTTTATATATATTCTATTTCTTTTTTGTATTTTTAATTAAGAAATTTAGTTACTGTACAATCAAAAATGCATCCAAAGTAACAATATGATATGTATATATTCTTAAATTAGATTTACCCACTAGATCCCACCCTATTCTCCCACCTTTATCTTTCCCCATTTTCCCCCTACCCGCTTCTTCCCAAAAGATCTCTATGAATGACCTAGGTTGTGTTACTATTCTTTTGCTGAGTCTAATACGTGAGGGTTGACCACCTTTCACACAGGCTTGGGTCTAAGCTCCAGCCTTCACAGATGAGTGAAGACATTCGACCCTTGACTTTCTGGGTTAGGCTAACTTCGCTCAATAAGTTTTCTTCCATCTCCATCCATTTACCTTCAAAGGCTGCAATACCGTTGTTTCTAATTGCTGAGTAGAACTCCATGGCATATATATACACCACAGTTTTTTCGACCCATTCATCCAGTAAAGGGCATATGGGTTGGTTCAATAATTTAGCTATAGTAAATTGAGCTGCTATGAACATGGATATTGCTATGTTGTTTTACTGTGCTAATTCCAACTCCCCTGGAAAAATACCCAGGAGAGGAATAGCTGGATGATATGGTGGGTTCATCCCTAATTTTTTAAGGATTCTCCACACTGCTTTCCAGAGGGCCTGTGCTAGTCTGCAGTTCCACTAGCAGTGTGCTAGTGTTCTTATCTCTCCGCAACCCCTCCAGCATCTATTATTGTTTATATTCTTCATTTTTTTTGCCAATCTGACTTGCGTGAAGTGAAATCTTAATGTAGTTTTCATTTGCGTTTCTCTGATTACTAGTGATTTAGAGCTTTATCTCATGTATTCATTGGCTTGTTCAATGCCTCTTTTTAGAAGTTTCTATTTAGCTCTTTGACCCATTTATTGATTGGGTTGCTAGAGTTTTTGAAGTTGAGATTTTTGCATATTTTGTAAATTCTAGATATTAGTCCACTGTCAGAAGAATCACAGGCCATGGTTCTCTCCCATTTTGTAGGAAGTCTCTTAACAATTTTAATCCTGTCCTTGGTGTGCAAAAGCTTTTTTTTCTTTTTCCTTTTCTTTTAAAGAAAGGGAAAGTGAGAGAGAGAGAGAGAGAGAGAGAGAAGCAATTTTTATTTAGTTTTTCATGTGGCCGTTGTTGCTCCAAGACTTGGTTGTGTACGTCGCAAACTCACGCATCCTGGGCAAGCACCGTACCCTCCGAGCCACTGCTCCAGCCCCTGTGCAAAAATCTTTTTAGCTTTATGACATTCCACTCACTTATTTTTAACTTTACTTCTTTCACTTTAGGAGAAATGTTGAGAAAGTCTTCGTCTACTCCCAAATCCTGGCGTGTTGGTCCAGCTTATTAGAAGATAAGTAGTTGCAAGGTAGCTGGTTTAATTCCTAGTTCCTTGGTTCATTTTGATTAGATTTTTGTGCAAGGTGAAAGATAAGGGTCTAATTTCAACTTTCTGCAAGTGGCTGTCCAGTTTGTCTAACACCATTTGTTGAATAGGCTGTCTCTCCTCCACATTATATTTTGTCCCCCTTTGTGAAGGATCAAATGTTTAAAGATTTGTGGGTTTGTTTCAGGGTCTTCTATTCTATCCCATTGATTTTCATTCCTATCTTGATACCAGTGCCATGATGTTTTTGTTATTACAGCTCTATTTCCTTACCTAATATGTTTTTCTTTTCTGAGCTCAACTCCATACTTCCAATTTATATCATGCTTTCACACTTCACTCATTCTCAATGATATTTCAAATACAAAATATATTTGTACTAAAAGTTAAAGATTTACAACAAGTCAGAAATCAATGAATGGGATGTCATAAAGCTAAAAAGCTTTTGCATAGACAAGGAAATAATCAAATTAGTCAAGAGGTTTTCTACAGAATTGGAGAGAATCATGGACTGTGATTCTTCTGACAGGGGTGTCATATCCAGAATCTACAAAATCCGCAAAAATTTCAACTTCAAAAACACAAACAACCCAATCAATAAATGGGCCAAAGAACTAAATAGAAACTTCTCAACAGAGGACATTGATCAGGCCAATGAATAATGAGAAAGTGCTCCAAATCACTAGTAATCAGAGAAATGCAAATGAAAACTACATTAAGATATCACCTCACGCCAGTCAGATTGGCAAAAATGAAGAAAATAAACAATAATAGATGCTGTAGAGGTTGTGGAGAGATAGGGACACTAACACACTGTTGATGGAACTGCAGACTGGTACAGCCCCTCTGGAAAGCATTGTGGAGAATCCTCAAAAACCTAGGGATGAAATCACCATATGATCCTGCTATTCCTCTCCTGGGTATTTTTCCAAGGGATTTAGAATCAGCACATTACAGTGACACAGCGAAATCAATGTCCATAGCAGCTCAATTTACAATAGCTAAATTATGGAACCAACCCAGATGTCCCTCAGTGGATGAATGGATCCAAAGGCTGTGGTACATATATACCATGGAATTTTACACAGCAATTAGAAACAATGATATTGCAGCCTTTGAAGGTAAATGGATGGCTATGGAAGAAATTATGCTGAGTAAAATCGGCTTAACCCAGAGAACCAAGGATTGTATGTCTTCACTCATCTGTGGAGACTAGAGCTAGACCCTAGCCATTGAGAAAGGAGGTCAATTCTCATGTTTTAAATCTGGATAAGTTGTAATTTCATACAACCTAAGGCATTCAAAGAGATGTTGGGAAGGGAGGGGGGAGGAAATAAGGGTGGGTAATTGGGGGGGCTTGGGTGAAAATCTAATTTTTAGAATTATACATATATTGTTAGAAGCTTGTTTGATTTTTCAACAAATAAATTTCTTAATTAAAAAAGATTTATATCAAAATATAAAAAGACCTGTTCTCATTCTTCAGGTTCCTCTTGTTCATGCCAAGTCCTAGGAGTTTATTCCCATGTCTTGAACAATAGCATGAACAGTTTTTAGGAAAAGGGAAGTTACTGTTACACAGTCCAGATTCAATATACCTTATAAGAATGAAAGCTTCAGATTAGCGGTTCCTCTGTGTAAACGCTGACTGCAGAGTGCTGAGTGTCATAGATGCCCAGGTGGTCTTAAACAAATTTGTGCGTGTGTATTTGTGTGTGTTTCTGGTGACCCTTCTAATTACAGGGAACCAATTTAATGGCATTGCTGCTTCATCTAAAGCAGTGGAAGTGGACATGAACAATATTTTCAAGAATATTTACTATTTTAAATATGAAGCTCACAAATAAAAAATAATTTCTTCACTTAGAAAGATGCAAATGAAAAAGTTGCTGTTGTAAATAACATGTAAAGTACAATTCAAAGATAAGCTTTAGACAAAATTTATGTCTTTTAAAGAAAATGTCATCATAGAACCACATTTTCAGGCCCCCTTCCTTATCAGAGGAAAAGAGATGGTAGAATGGAGATCCTAGAAATGTAGTGTTGTAGGGACTAAACTTGTGAAGAGAGAGGGAAGAGACCATCAAGTAAATTTACTATATAACGAACACTGGTCTATTTTACAAATACTTTATGATTCAACCATTAGCAAAAAACTGTGAAATGGGAATTCAGCCTGTTTTGCACATGAAGCAACTGAGGACCAGAGAGACTAGCAGACATCTATTTGGCAGGGATGGTATTCAAACTGTTCTAAACTGAAGCCCATTTTCTTACCCACCACCCTTCTACCTCAGATATATAAAAACCGAGAAATATGCAAATGCAGAGGGCTGAAGACAGAAGCATAAGTGTTAGACGAGAAATATTCGTACACTGGAGAAAAGTATTTAGAAAGGGCAGGAAGCATGAACGAACAATGGATTATGAAGACAAGAAGAAAAAAATAAAATGTCAGGGCTGTAAAATAGGAATTGGAAATGGGTGGAAGATAATATGGGTTAATTTGGGACTCTCAAAATCAAATGAATCAACAACAATTCTGTAAGTCTTTAACCAGAAACTTTGTTCAAACAGCAAAGGTTTTTTCAGTTTTATTTATTTATTTATTTGCATCAAAAACAATTACCATTCTATCTTTGAGTTAGAAAATATCCTACATTCAACCGAATGCACAGAATGTATCTTTTGTAATGATCTGGCAAAATACTAAGTTTTTACAAACTTCTATACATTTGTCAAAAGCTTATGAATACATAAAGTAGAGATAGCGGTTGCAGTCCTAGGTGTATGCTGCAGTTTCAGAAAATTAAATTCTCTGCTATTGTTATGAATATCTTGTGCTCTACTGATCTACTTAGTCACCCTTGGAAATGATCATGGAAAATTGGACAAATGATTGAAAAGTTTTCATGAGCTTTATTTTTGTATTTTTAAAATTCTTCATTTTAAAAATCAGAATTTAGATATATTTCAAATTCTTCAAACAGTTGTACATTGTGACATTGTACAATTATGTCAGACAATAAAGCAGAAAATATTTGACATCTCCTGATGAGGTGATGATCCTACTTATATCTTGAATATCAATAACATTTTCCAGTAGATTTGGTTTCTTTATAGCCCCCCCAATCAAATGACAAAAAAAATTCCTAAATGATGCAATGCAGCTATTCTAAAAATGCAGTCCTCAGTCCAGCAGCAATAGCAGTATCCCTTGAGAACTTTTCAGAAATGCAAATTTTCAGACCTTACCCTAGATCTATTGAATCAGAAAAAAAATAAATGTTTATGGGGGCTCAGTAGTCTGAGCTCTCACCTGTGCTCTCACAGGCTAAGTGATTCTTATGCATGCTAAATTTGAAAACCACTGGTATACTTGATTTTTGCATGTGTGTGTGTGTGTGTGTATGTGCAGTATGAAGGTAGTGTCTAAGAAATGTGACAGCAATCAACAAAACTGGCTTTACTAAATCTTTTCAAATTTTTCTGAAATATGAGAAGATTTTAAAGACTTTAACACTACACTAATTTTTTATTCCTCATGATGGTTTTAAGAGAGAGAAATACACAATCTCCTCAACATTTCATCTTCAGAAGATTGCTAAGTAAAGGACAAATATTCAAGAAAACTTCATTAAGTAACACTTTGACTATTTGGCTTGAGTCTCATCCAATTTAAAAAATAATTCATTGTTTATGTTAGCTGGTGAGCTTCTGATAGCTACGGACCATGACTTACAGTCCTGGGACTCAGTATGCGGTCAATAATTGCTAATGGAAGCAAGGAAGACAGGAAGAAAGGAAAGGTGGGAAGGAGAGAGAGAGAAGGATCAACTTGAATGAAATAAAGGAATTAAAATGGATTTTAGACAAGCTAATTAAATAATTATTTTACTGTGGTACATGAATTTTATTTTCAAATACTGTGCTCCATGAAATAGAAGCATCCCTCAAATTACTCAACATATAATAAAACTACAGAATATAAATATGCCGTTAAGCAGATGCTGTCAATGTTTTTAGGTGCCAATTTTTACATATCCTGTAGTAACATTATTCATGCAGTTTTCCTGTGTGTTTTTCCCCACAAACAATCCATTTTTCTTAAATAATAATAATTGTTAGCAGCCCAACTCTAATAAACAACCCTACAATAATAAGTCAGTATGTGCCCATACAGAGGAAAGAGAAAGGATTACTTCAGAAAACAGATGTCAGCTTCAAGCTTCCAAGGACTTATTATAAACAGAAATGAGTAAAGAACATGAAAAATACTTTGGCAGTGCTATTTGAATACAGAGCTAATGAAAGGCTATATTCACCATCAAATGTATGCTAACAGCCAAATTGCCAGAAAATCTACTGTTTCAGGAGAGGTCTATGCCAAAACACAGACTACAATTATACATAAAAAATGGTTAAACAAAATGTGAAACAGCAGGATTAACTTTCTTCTGGGAAATCTGTTTCAGTATAATTGCATTCTGTTGTGACAAATAGGAAATATATGCAAATAATGAATTAGAAATCAATTTTGGATAAATAAATAATGTTACAGAAAAAAGAAATTCTAAGAGTAAAATTTGTAAATTAGCCTTTATCGTGAACCATTTCTTTTTCTTTAATATTCATTTCAATAAATACTTTAACAATGTAGAGTAATGATATATATGTAAGCCCATTATAGCTAACTCAGAAAATGATTTTATCATTTATCATTTTGCTACATGAACAAAGACTAGGGAGAAAATATTACCATTTTCATTAGGAAAATTTAATATTTTTAAAAATGAAATCCTGCCTAGTAAATCTTTTAAATAGATATTTTATATTTTGCACTTCTGTGGGTCTTACTGGTTTGATAGTTTTGTTTGTTGCTATGCTGCTGTTTGTTACTGTTGTTGACCTTTTTGAGCACCAAATAAATGATATCATAAAAATTATCTTTATAAGTTTTAATCACATATATTTCAAATCTGAAATAGACTGTTCAGACAATGCCCTGTTGGGAAGTCTCTATTATAATACACAGTAGTGTGGAATGAGGAGATGCTACATTTATTTTAAGAGGGGAAAAATCTGTATTTCATTTGTTACACTGCTAACTTCACTTTAGGTAATTGCATTCAGCTTTATTATTGCCCAGAGCAATAACTGATTGTTAGTTATTGAAGTCTGAAATGATTTTCTCATTTCCCAGGGGAATCTAGAGATTTACATGGTGCACAGCAGTAACTAATAGATATAATCTGGTCATAATGTAGCCATATAATGTGTTATTTACTTGTGGAGAACATAGATGTTCAACATTTTAACATTTCCTCAAGAACAGTGGCATATTTTACTCAAGATATATAAACATTAACTGTATACTGCTCCATCTTTTAAAGACTATCAAAATATCAGCAGTCTTTTGAAAAAGCTGACCAGAGTATTTTGTTAAAATTTATGAAATTATGCATACATATATATATGTACAATTATATATATATATATATATATATATATATAGCTTTTGCTTTTATGATTTTTAAATGTTTTTTAAAGAGAGAAAGAGAGAGGAAAAACAGAATTAATTTTATTTGTTTTTTCATCTTGTCTTTGTTTTTCAGACGATTACTTAGTTGTCTATGTGGTGCTGGGGTTTGAACCCAGGTCCTCATGTGTGCTAGGCAAGCATTCTACTGCTAAACCACTGTTCCAGGCCCTTAATATTTTATTTTACTTAAAGACTTTTCAAAAAGAGCTTTATATTATTTAAATATTCCTTTATAAAATCCTAGCATATCTTTAAAATTCCAAGTTATAGGATTTCATATATAATGAAAGTAAGATAACACTACAAAATAAATTTGGTGTAGACTATTCTTTGTGTTTCTTTCCCTTTTTTTTTTTTTTGAAGAATTGGATAGCTTCCCAATCATACATTTTTAGTGTTATAGTTTTACTTATTCTTTTCTCAGAAAGTTAAGCAAAAACTTTCTCTGTTTCCTTATCATACCAATTTAAGACCAATAGCTTAAACCTAAACTAGTAATGATACACACACACAAAGTCAGGACAGTGGAGAATCAGGGAGGTTTCCACCAAAATCCTCACCTTTCATGTGTGGGAAATTATCTTTCTTTATAGCATGAGAGCCTTGGAATGATCTCATTCTCTGCAAAATGTACATATAATGCAAATTTATTGCATATTATGCTTGAATAAATAAAATTCTAAAGCAGTATAGTGAAATAGGGGCAAATGTTTTATTAAAGGAGATTTTTCTTTTCCCTTTTTTTTCTATCCAACTGATATAAATGTTTTATGAAGGTTTCAGAGTATTCCTCCTGGAAACATTATGGAGCCTGTACTTTTCACAAAGCAGGGGAGATTTTTGCATCTTATTTTCATTAACCCTTATGAGTGTTACCCACAAAACACTTTGTTCATCAGAAACAAAAGCATCTTCTTTCCAAATAAAAAATAAAGTGATACTTCCCTGGCCTGTACATAGAGATTTATATTCCTCAGAACTGAACTTAATATGTATGATGTATGTTAAAAACATACTAATTCTTCTACTAATTCTGGAATTCCTCGCCAAAAACTGATGATCCTGAATACTACTCAGTAAAGATTTACTAGCAAAGAGATCTGTATGGACTCATTACTCAGACTATAAAATATAGTATAAAGTCTCATCATAAATATCTTAAATTAGAATACAGTCATCACAATAAATGAACAAAGTACATTTCACAAAGAAGTTCTGTGATTTTAAAAAAATTACCTACTTGCTAATTCAAAACAAATTTCCTAACTATCTATTCATGTGTCCTCCAGCACTGATATCACCAAGTTTTTAAATCAGTGGGCACTTTCTATTCTAATCAGAAATTATTCAGTGCAATGTCTACAAAAGAATATGAGATGCACATTTGGCTTCATTAACAACTAGTTTTCTAATCCAGTCTTGTAGAAACAGATCTATGAACAAGTGAAAAAAGTTTAATTTTGCAAAAATCTAATGCAAAAAAATTACAAGGCATGCCTGACAGATATTTTACTGTTATATAGAACTTAATCATGTTTACGAAACACTTTGAAATTCAGGTTTTCTTTCTGGATCCTTACAGAAATCTTAGAAAAGCAAGACTGATGAGGATCAGGGAAGTCTTCATGAAGAAAATAATATCAGGAGTTTACCAGGCAGTGGACAGAAATGGAGGACAGAAATGGAGGATGAGGAGAAAGGAGGTAGTTATTCCTGGGAGAAATAGTAAGAGGTGCAAAGGCCCAAACTGGGCACAATTAGAAAGAAGTTATAAGAGTAGCAAAAGAAGTTCTACCATAGAGAGAATGGATGAAACATTCATATCGCATTTATATGATGTAATGTTATACAACAATTAGAGGCAAAACTACTGGATACAGACTGATATAGATAGAATTTATTAACATAAAATTAAAAGGAAAAAACTAATTACAGAATAATATATGTTATGTGGAGCATTTGTGTGAAGTTAAAAATAAATAAAATGATAATGGATTTTTATGGTTAAATGCAAATATAGTTTAAAAATTACAAATGTGGAACAGAAGTATGCATAGCAACATCAGGAAACTATTGCTCTGGAGAGGGTGGAAGAGGAATAGAATTCCGGGTATTTGACAAATCCCCATTAGTGACTCTCCTTCATTCCAAGGAGTAAAATAACAAGTGAAAATACAGTGACTAGAGATGAAAATATTATTGTTATTCTGATCAAATCCACATTGAGGGATGAGAGGTGAATGAAGCACAATTGGCTTCTTCGCATTGAAAATAGACACAGTTGTCCACCCTGTCATATACAGCTCTCAACTTACCCAGACCCATTTCTACAGGGTTAGAACTTCCTTCTGAGAATAAGTGGATTTGGGTTGGAGATCAGTACTGTGATTCCCACAGGCACACCTGTCTGAAGGTAAAGAAGAGCTTCCTTCTCCCAAACTTACCAACAATAGAAATAGTTTCTTCTGAGAAGAAAGACAAGAGTCTGGAGATATCAGTACTGCTGAGCTGATGGGGGTCACTTCCAAAAGAAGGAAAGAGTGGAAGTGGGTAGTAACTGTTTCTCCTCTAAAAGATTTGAAAATGACTTCCAAAGAGTGCAAACTACAAAATAAATAAACAAATAAAAATAAAAATAAATAAATTTTTAAAAAAGAGTACAAACTTCTCAAGCATAGCATTTGGGTCTGTCTTCTTCACAGATAGATCCCAAACACCAAGAGTGGCTAATTCATAATTGGTGCTCAAAAATATCTTTTGATTAATGGAAGATCTTATTTCTTATGGAAAAAGAAAATGTGATTTACATACACAGTTGATATTGATACTATTCAGCCTTTATAAAGATGGGAATTCTGTCATTTGCAACAACATGGATGAATCTAAAAGTATAGTATACTAAATAAAACAGATCAGGTACAAAAATACAAATATTGCATGATTGCACTTATTCATGAACTCTGAAAAAGTTGAACTCAGAAAGAGTAGAGTGGTAACCATAGACTGCAGATGTGAGGTTATAGATATGTTAATTAGATTGATTTCATCATTTTGCAGTATATGCTTATAGTAAATATCACACTGCACCCCATAAATATATGTAACCATTATTTGTCAATTAAAATGAAAAGTTAAAAATAGATTTGAATAAAATATCATAGGCCATTAACTCTCAATTGTAATATTGCTATAGTTTTCTTTTAAAGTATTCCCATACATAAACCATAAGATTGGTAATATCTTAGCAGTACAAGTAAGCACAGATTTTGAAAGCATTTGAATGGCTTGCATGTTAGGTTCTAATAACAGCTCACAAAAATTTATTGACCCCACACTGGTGCTGACCTGTGTTAGTCTTATGTCCATTTCCTAGGTTAAAGATCATTAGGGAAAGAAATGAGGAGAAAGAAAAAGAAATACAGTAAAGGAAATACTTTGGCACTAACCAAAGTGCTATTTTTGCACCCTTCCAACTCTGCTTCTTGGCAAGTGCTTGTGGAAATCTCTCGTCATGGAAACCACGAGTGGATGAGAGAGATGCCATCCCTCAGAGCATCTGATTTCAGATAGGTGTTGGGACAAAATACTGTCAAGGTACTCAGAATTCAGTTTGTATGTGAGTAGTTGTGCTGGAGACTCTATTTCATCAGCCAATAATTCCAGTAATAGCAGAAGAAATAATTTGACCTTTAAAGAGAGTTTTTTTTTTTACTCCAAAGACAAAGAATACAAAAAAAAAAGTATGGAATTGATAACTTCCTTTTATCCTTGCCTTCCAAGTACTCTTAAATTTACTTGAATCAAACCTGACTGGCATTGTATTTAAATAGTTTTGAGAGAGTACCTACACTCTACACACACCCACACACACACGTAAGACCATATATGCACAATCTTGTTCACTCATGCTTTTATCAATCCCCACACCTCAAAAGCATCCTAGTGTGACTTTAGCAAGAGTCAGCATTTCTTCAGAAATTTGTGGAACACAAGAATTACATGTTACTAAGAGAGTGAGTGGAACAAAGTCATTGACATTGATTTTTTTAAAGTGATGCTTTTAGAAGCAAAGTTAGTGGATACTTAGGCAGTAACAAAGATGGAAGGAAAATAATGTGTATTTTGTAAGTAGTATACATGCTTAGTGTATGTAACAAGGAAGAGTCATATTGACGGATCAACGAATCTTCCTGCAAATCTGTCTTCATAATCAACTTCCCTAAGTGTTTCTGGCTATTTATCAGCTTCTTCTCTTCTGTCTGAACTTGATCATCTAGATATTGATGTTGAAAAGGAAAATTTATTTCTCAGCAGGATCACACAGATAAGCAAAACTTTCCTCCAAAGTCAGAATGATTTAGTCCTCTAAACATTTCTTTCCCAGAGATAGTATGGTACAGGGATGAAGAGAATGGGCTCTGGACATAGAGTTTCTTGGAGGTGACTTTGTACAAATAATTTAACCTCTCTAAGATTTAGTTTCCTCATCTATAAATGGGGCTAATTAATAGACACTAACTCATTGGCTTGTGATATTCAAAAGGTAATACATCAAAATACAGTACATATGATAAGCAATCAGTAAATATTAGCAAATGGCTTATTGACATTTTAAATTGTTAATAATTTATACAACTTTGTATATTTGTGGCATGCTTATTCTAAGTGATAGGTATGTAAAACCAAAACACATAGGTAATAATGAAAATCAACAAACTGATTTTATTACATGTTTCTTGACCTCCTCTTTTAGTTTAATTCAGTGAAACAAGTAATTATTGTTTTCTTCTGTGTAGATAAAGCTTTACCTGGTAAAACCCTACAGCCTTGAGTACCATTTTTATTTCATCTACCTTCTATAACATTAGATAATGACTACTATTTTTAAAAACTGTGGGGTTGGTAAAAAGGTAATGCACTTTCTTTTAGTTTCAATTGTGTCTTCATATTGCTCATATTTCTTGAGAAAGCTGAAGCATTTTGAAAATAATCCACCATTTCATTGGGCAAAGAGTGCTCAATTTTTGTTGAAAATGCCATATCATAATACCGGAAGGAGCAAAGAGAAGTAAATATTAGTTACTTAGTAAGTTTCCTGTATGAAGGACCCCTGGCAGTAGCCTTGTTGTGGGTAGTCATGTTCTCTACCACCTGACCCTGCCATGTTAACCACAGCAAATTAATTGGGGTAGACACCTAACTTTAGCGCAGGCAGAGGTTTAGGAGATGGCATGATGTAAGAGTCTCACTTCCCAAAGATGCTGATGTCTAAACTAATCAGATCTTCTTTCTGAGTGGGATTGAATGGGACTTGTAGAGAGGTAGCTCAGGGTGGTGAAAACGAATGAAAATTTGCAGAAAGATACCAGATGGAAATTGGATGCTGACTGAGTAGAGATGGGCCATAGGCAGCTGAGAAAGCAATGAGGTAACTTGAGAGTTATATGGGCTTTCAAAGACTCCATTCCAGTTGCCACCATGTCTGAATGTTCATTGATTCCTGTTCTTGCTTAAAACAGTTATTTTTTTTTTCTGGCTTTATTTGAAGATTAAGATTACTGTTTGCCTTATTTTTATAGGCTGGCTTGTATGAGGTGACCTGAATGAATCTTTGTTCCTTACAAAAACCAATGTAATCACCAAAATAACACAAAAGTTATTTAATTTTTTGGCTCTAAAATATGCACCACATTGATGTTGTTTATTAGCATACCTATATTCAGTAATGTAAAAAATTACATTTCAATATCTCAGTCCTGGAAAATTTTTACCTTCAACAGTGAAATATTATTTTGTTTGTTTTCAATGCCTAATTTGTAAAGGGACTCAAGTATATTTCCATAAATGGTCCACATCTTAAGCACTTATACGGATACAATCCATTAGTCATTTTATTTTAATTTCATAGATTTATATTATAATTATTACAATAACTTTTTAAAATTGTATTTATAATTATATTATAGAAGTTTAGGGATATAGAATTCCTAAAAATAACATCATGTTTCAACTTATAAATAAAAAAGTGATCAGTCTCCTCAGTTGTTCAGACAATGTATATATTTGACAAATTGTTCTAGGCAGTTTCAAGTAAAGTCTTCGTTCATTTATGGTAAATTTTTCTTTAGATATTATTATATATGTTTTGCAATTGTAGTATATTAGTATGTGAAAACATTTTATTTTAAACAACAAATTTTAAATAGGATAACAGAAAAATAAGACCAGACTATTCTCCCAAGTGTTCCCATAACATTCTGTGAATTCCTATTTACTCACTATTTGACTGCATGTCAGTCCCAGTGTCCCTGACTAGCTTGGAAATTCTAGAGGAATAAAACTATGTCCTATATTGTGTATCACCAGTATCGGGAACATGTAAAGTGTTTAATAAATATTTGTTAAATAGCACAAGTAAAAACATAAATAAAAATACAAAGCTACATATTGAAGAACTGTATATGATACATGTACATATATGTTAATGGCAGCAACTAAATTCTTCCATTGAATATATATTTCTTTTTAAGTTTTCGTTAGACTTATGAGGCCATTATGCTCCAAAGATGCTCCTGCTTCACCCCAGGAAGGGAACAAACATGATCAAAGTCTGTCATCAGAAGTACAAATTAATAAGGCGTTAAAAACATCATTTGAACCTAACTTGGTTTGCACTTCTTGTGACTATTAAATAATTTAGTGATTGATGGAAATTCTGATATTAGAGACCTTTGGTACTTAAAGATTGAAAGCATAGCAAACTCTGCCTTTCTGTGCCCTTTCTTTCTTGTGCATTTAATATGGAGCAGTACACTCGCTCTACTCCATGCTGATGGAGGTGGAAGCGGGAGAGGGAGGTGGAAGCCTGCCACTGAATTTGAATTATGTAGGGAACATAGCCGTGTTGTACTGTCTTGTCAATATCTCCTTCCAGCTGGTGCTGACATAATTAGGCACATCAAGCACAGAAGAAGACATTTTAAATTCAAAGCACTGTTCCAAGTCCTGTGAGTAGCTATGAAAGGTGCCTGAAGTGATCAATAACACATGGTAAGGTGTGCAGTTCTAGTAGGTTGTCCACCCACTTGGGTCTATTATGAGACATGAAGTAGAAAAGCTAAGATTTCTAACTTCTTAAAGAGTGACCTTGTTTAAATTATTCAACTTATTAGAGTGTATTTGTTTAAAAAATGTATATGTGTGTATATATATAGCATTGAATCTTCCACTAGCAGCATAAATGTAAATTCCCAAAGAGCAGGAACTTCACCCTTTTTTACCTATACGTATTTCCAGCTTTTACCACAGCGTGTATTAATTAGCAACATTTCAGTAAATGTGTGTTTCACAGTATGAATATATAAATGAAGAGCCCTGGTCTTCCTTTTCTTTATCAGTAACATGGGGCTGTATCATACATTAGAGAATTGCCATGTCAATTAGAAATAAATTAGATGTAACATCTGTAGCATAAGTTGATGTACCATTAGGGGAGTTATTTCAATTATAATACATAGTTGAAATTATAATGGGCCATAGCATACATTTTGGCTTTCACAAATATAATTTGGGCTTCTGTCCCTCACTGTCTTGCCTGACTCTTGTCTAACTCTTCTTTCCCCCAATCCTTCTTTCTCATTCTTTTCCAACTCTCTATTTCTTATACATTCCTTTGGTGTAGCCGATTCTTTATCACTTTTAAATTTATCTTCAAAGCCCATGACTTGAGTGTCTCAGATGCCACTCTCTAAACAACTTATCAAAGTATTTTATTTTCCTAAACAAAGACAATTGTCTATCAAGAAAAAATTCAGTGCCAGCTGAGATTAATTTTTTCACCCGCTTCAGATATGTAATTTCTACTGTCATTCATAGAAAGTTCTGTCACAGTTGAAAAAAGACACCATATGGAACAAGGTCCGTAAATACCTTCCTACAGCATGTGGGGGTATAAATTTAGTTTGTGATCCAAAAGATTGCAATAATCTAAGTGGTCGTTTTCAAACTTCAAGGTAGAATTTTGGAAGTCCCTGGGGGAAGTGAAGTTGAATGGTTGAATCTCTGCATGCTTAAATACTAACACTTTTGTTTGCTTAATAGAATGTATTTGTTTATGGGGGATCCATACTTAAAGAAAAATATTTTAAAAATAACTATACTAAATAAGCTGGAGAAATACTCAGAAAAGTGTTGTGTGATAAAAATTCCATGATGTAAAGCAATAGCAGAATATAAGGTAAAAAATAGTATTTCATGGTAATAAACCTTCATCTAGTTTTCAATATGATATACTGTATGGAATAATCTGGGGTCATCAACTGGACACATGTAAATGATTTTGCAATCATTTGTTCATTTCACCCACTTGTAACTTGAAACCAAGCAACAGAGTCAAAGCTTGTCGGTGACATAAAACAGTATTCCTCTTTTGTCTAATAGATGTCATTTCTGACCTGTAATAGTTACAAACTGCTTCCGGTGAACAAAATCTCTCACTAATAAAAATGGAATGTAAAAGGTATAAGATGAATAGTAAATGTTTATTCTACATGTTTGGAGAGAAAGTAGCAATTATGATGGTAACCTTCTGATACCAGTTAGTATACAGCCCTTTTCCTGCTATATATGTTAAAAGAGGTTTCAAATATAATAGAACAAAACTTCCTTGTTTGAATCCTCTAAAAAGAGGAAACCAAGATAGGATTTTACTAAGAGGAGACAAACAAAGGATAAAAGGAAGGAAGCCAGAGCAGGAAAAGAGAGCCTTCACATCCCAGTGCAAGTTTGAATCTCTGAAAGGACAAGAGGAGGGAAGGAAGCTTAGGTAGAAAGAGTCTCATACTGCAACACAGTACTAAGAAAGTTTTGCTGAAGGCAATGGAGTCCCCAGGCCAAACTATCCTTCAAAGAAGCCTTGTTTCTTGTAATAACCTGCACAGCATCCCAGTTGGGAGCAACTGGGAAGAAGTGTGGTCCTAGACAATCACCGCTTATAGAATGACAGAGTTGGAGCTGGGTCTGTCAGCCTGTGATGCACCCCAGCTGAAGACACAAGCAGTGTATTACTACAGTCTCTACATTTTCCAGATAGGGAGATGTTTTTAAAGAATCTGTTAACAATTCTAGCCTGACAATTAATCCACCTATACCTTTTAGTCAGTCTATAAAACAATTAATGTTTATTTTTACAGGAAAAAATCTCTTCCTATGAAAGAATCTGTCCTAAGACAGAGTTTTCAACCTAACAACTTTTGATTATATTTTCTTGGTCTATAAAATTTGTTAGTATGTGAATGTATTTGTTCATGGAATAAGCATAAAGTAATGAATCAAGTGCCTACTGAATGCCAGGCAAAGCAGATATTATTTTTTTCCAATTCTTAAAATATTATTATGTCAGAACTTGCAAGTAAATTAACAAGTGATTTTCAGAATCAACAGTCTAGGATGCATAGCACTTATAAAATAGGATGTTTTCAATAAATATGTGGTGAGTGAATGAATGAATTGGCCCATTCTCTGTAATGGGATTCATAGTCACTTCAAGACTATATTGCAATAGATTATTATCAGAGGGCTCGTGTTCCTCGTAAAGACCTGTGTCCTATGGTTTTTATTCAAAATAATATATTTTGAATTGTTAATTGAAAATATTTTGGCTGATTATTCAGTCATGTTACATTTTTTTAAAAAACTTTCTACTTTGGGATGATATGTTTGATTCTATTTTTATACATTTTTAAATTTAATTTTATGGCTATATTTTCCATAGTTTAATCTTTGAGGATAATATAAAACTCTGAAAACAAACCACACAATTAATGAAAAGATTTCCTTGAAACCAGAAATGAATTTTTTTAAAGCATAGATCATTTCAGTCTCACTTAAAAACATCTGATTTTCTCCTTTTCAGCTGACTATGTGGCTTTAAAAACTGTTTCCAATAGGATCATATTCTATTAAGTTTAACAAGAAAAATTAATAAAATAAAACCATAACTTTAGAAACAGATGGTACTATGTCTATTTTTCCAGTCATGATATATAATACACAGTCATTTTACAACAATAACCCAAGTAGGAAACTATAGTGATATTGGGGTAAAAACAATATATCTTGTTTCTTTCCGCTCTATAGACACAAAAGAGACTGAGAGAATGTCTGTTATCAAAATGAAAAAGGAAAATTCAGAAGTATGAAAATCTATACGTTTACACACAATTTCCTCAAACCTTATAAATCACCCTGTGGTACCTTTCCCCCCATATCCTTCCTGAAAGACCACTGAGGAATTAACTATGCAGTTTTTAAAGTTGAAGACTCTGCAGGATTTGTGCAAGCCGTCAGATGCTACCCAGACTGGGAGACAGATATTTATTATATATCCATCATCTGACTTGTTTGAAGTCTTACTATATAGTTCTAAATTTTTAAATAATAGAAAATCATTTCAGGTAATGATTGCAGGAGGTCTTAATTTAATTGAATAATTTGAGAAGTAAGTCTAAAGGGTTTTTAATTGTCATTTTGTACTCTTTTAGAGTTTCCAGTTGTCCCTGTCAGTTCTTAAGAAAAAACAAAACACAGTTTGTAGTTAAAGTGAGAATATTTCCCAGTCGAAAATTGCCTATTTTTATTATTGTAAGAATTGGTCCACTGAACTTAGCTGAGCCTCCAAGGTCTCAGCGAGAATGCTATGATTAATGAGGTAGCCATTAATGTCAGTAGATTGAACAACCAAAATCTGATTATATTAAAGTGCTTCCCAAACATTAGGGTCACATTAACAGTTTATTGAAACAAGCTGATAAAATTTAAAATGGTCATCTAATTCCCTTGGGTTCCTAATTGTTGCATGATAAATCACTCTGTAGAGAAATCTATTACAATGTTCCAAATGAGAAAATGTAATTTACTGTACCATTACTAGGGTGTTTGAAGCACTTCAGTTCTTTAATAGGGAGGATTTTGCTAGAATGAGAAAAAAAGTTCCAATTTTTTTAAGGGTCTGGACTTGAATAAAACCTCTTAATGATAAATCTTCCAACTATGAATTGGGTAAGAAAAATAATGCATTTTATGAGCCTGCATTATGTAAAAACAAATTACATTAAACTTCCTTATGAGTCGATTACTGAAAGTTCAGCGTGAATGAGGCTTTATTGATGCTCATCCACACTTCAGAAAGATATCGCTGCAGAAATCAACTGTACCATATAAAATGGCTGAAACACAGCTTCACTGTGGAAGTCTGTTCAAGCTCCCTCCAGAGACTAATGTCTCAGCTTTGAAAGATAATTTTCTGGGTGCAAGTGAAATCTTTGATCATTCAGGTTGTTGATCATTCAATCCCTGAATGTAGTATTTCCAGGAATGGCCTAACAGTTTCTTATATTGTTAAATAGTTGAGAATAGAGTTGTCACTTATTCCTGGAAAAAAAAAAAAAAAAAAAAAACACTGACCAAGAAAGGGGAGGAGCAGGCAAGCATTTCTGGGAATGGCCTGAAAAGGTGGTGACCCCAACTATTTTGATGTAGCTAATGCCATAGTTAAAGGAAAAGCATAAAAGCATGTGCAAATAATGGGAAATTGTTAATCTATGTAGTGCTCGTGGGGAGAAAATATGCTGGGTTTGGAGCTTGAATTTACTAGAAATATTACTTAAATTCAAGGAAAAAAAGTATTTTCAAGAGGCTTTCCTTGACTGTCTCTCCTCCCCAAATCACAGTGGGGTTTGAGCTTTTCTCCCCACATTTCTAAATGGACTACATAAACCACTAACAGAGCAGTCCTCAGGTTATATTGTAATAGTTTATGTAAATGTTTACATGATCTTACATTTTAAAAGGCCTGTTTCATCCCAGATTCTGTCATAATGTCAGATGTACAGTAAGTGTTCAAAGAAATGCTTTCTGAATGAATAATTAAAACTACAGTATACTTCCACATGGTGAATGGTAAATACTCTAGTACTTCTTGAATCTTTTAGATGTTCATTTGTGATCAGGATGTCTTTACGAATTCCTTCCTTCCCATGTCTTTAATAATACTGCTCATACTACCATCAATGAGTACTTCGGAGTCCTTTTCCCTCTCCTGTACTCACATGTTCACTCTACTTTAGAAACACTGAAAGAAAGAGCAATTCAAAAGCAAACTCTTTTAAAATAGTGATGCCTATTCCACCTATATGAAGAGTCCTATGAGAGTATCTACATTCTTCCCGGAACTCTCATTTTAGATCTCAGTATCTTAACTTGAGAAAGGGGTAGTAGGAAAAAGATGGCATAAAGAACAGTCCACAACTTTGAACAAGTGTGTAGTCTTCAGATTGGCATTAAGAAGAGCTCATTTTGGCATCAGGAACAGGATAGCTCATCTTTATATCAAGTAGCATTTTTTGACAAATCTGAATTATATCACTACTGATGAGTCTTCACTAAGCATTGAATTGGAATGGGCATTAACTGAGGATCAGGAAAGCCAATGAAAGTAAGGGTCCTGGGTAATCCACACCTTGACTTTTTTTCTTTTTTCTTTTCTTTTTTTATTTATTTTGCTTAAGTAGTCTTCAACTTGAATGAATACATTTCAAACTCATTTTAGTCTTAAATCACTTTCCTCCTCTTTTTTTTTTTAACCTTCAAGGACCTGAAAACTTGGTGGGAGAGATTCATATTTATTAGAGGTTATAGGAGAATTGATTAACATAATTTATCAAAAGGGTAAGTGGAGTCAGAAACTCTGTTGCCCCATAGATATATGGTTCTGATCTCCACTATAACCCAAAAACATATGCCATGATTCTTAGAGCAGGTGGCAAAACAGTCAGTCAGATTCTGAATAATGCTGTTTTTCTGATTGCAGCATGAATTCACTGCTGTGATCATTCATCTCCATGAAATCCTTTTTGAACTCTAACCATTTTGATTGGATAGATAACTAAATAAAAAGCATCACTGATTAAATTCTTATTATCCTTGATATTTACAATTTTTCTCCTTTTAGTCAAAATTTGAGTTTCTTCATCTATGAGTTTTATATTCATATTCTTTGTCTATGTTTTCTACTAGTTATTTGTATTTTTCTTAAAATTTGGGAAAGTTCTTTGTGTATTATCTGTTATTTACTTTCTAAAATCTTCTCAGTTTCTTTTCATGTTTTCTTTGGTGTGATTTGATGATATATACAATTTGTTGACCTAATGCAGTGAAGCTAATTAAGCATTTCCTTTATTGTTTGTGTTTTTAAAAGTTATGTAAGAATCTTTTCATACTCTAAAGCCACAAAGAATTCCCTCCAAAATTTCCTGACCATATATCTAGAATTGCAATCTAGTCCTTGCCTCTGTAGGTACTTTACTCCTCTATTTCAAATGACTTTATTTTTATTTAAAGCATTTGTACTTCTTTAATATAATATATAATTTGTTTGCTTGCATTTTAGTCTCTGTGTCCCTCATTAAATGTGTGCTTCATAGGAGTAAGGATACTTGTATGTTATTTTTGATTTATCCATATTAACTAACTATAAGAGTGCTTGGTACAAGTGGGTTTTCAATAATTTTCTGTAACTTATAAATGAATATTTCTTCTAAGATTTAAAGATTTGAAATACACATTTAGATCTTTGATTTTCTTGTAATTATATTTTTGCATATGATATAAAATAGCATTCTACTATTTTACATGTTTTACAAATTGAAAACAAATTGTTCCAGCACCATTTATTCAGTAGTCCAACAACTCAAACATAAATGGAGCTTCCCTATACATACATATTTTCTGTACTATATTCACTAGAAGGTAAGCTCTTTGAAAGCAGATACTCTCCTTTATCATCTGTTCCCAGGCTTAGAACTGGGCTTATTAGACTACTACACAAAAATAGGAACCAAAATGATCCATAATTACATGCAACAACATGAAAAAATTTCACAAATGTAATAGTGAATGAAAAGAACCAAATACTAAAGAATGTCTAAAATATTTTTCCAATTATATAAAATATAAAAAGAGTAGTGACTGGGAATAAGAGGGAGGTTTCTAGGTTTCTAACAACATACTAATTTTTTCTGTTTGCTAATTAAATTCAATGAAAACTTTCGAAGATTTAATAAATTTATTGTGGGAAGCCTTTGCTTTTTCTATTTGTTTCTGCACTAATACCAGTCTGCATTAATTGCTAAG
Source organism: Aplodontia rufa (assembly GCA_004027875.1). NCBI lineage: Eukaryota > Metazoa > Chordata > Mammalia > Rodentia > Aplodontiidae > Aplodontia > Aplodontia rufa. The sequence goes on from PVKS010008224.1 coordinate 23,213, forward strand.
TTTTGAAATGTCTTTGTACTCAAGAGTATCAGTTTTCTATTTTATTATTTATCAGAATTATTTTAGCTAAAGTAATGAAGCATTTATTCTTCCTTTTTCCAGACAAACTATATGCAATCTCTTCCATATTAATGGATCTAGACTTTGATCATCAACAGCTACTAGCCTTTCAAAGAGTGATACAATGAGACATTATGAGCTTCGAATGGGAAGAACACCACCTGGCAAGTAGTCTTTCAAAAAAATTAAAAAAGGAACAAAAAAACAAAAAAACCCTACCTGAATCTTCTCAAGTCTCCGCATAAACTACAATTTACAGGAAATACAAAAAGCAGAGGATGATGTTAAACTACATTCATTGTAGGATAAAAGTAACTAAATTCAAACTATAAGAATCTCCATTAGGAAACCAACTTGGTTTCTTTAAAAAATAAATTCCAAAAAATGAAAAACAGTTGATGAAAGAGAATGTATAGACCTTCCACGATTTGTGACACATGGGCCTTATTTGAATCCTGAAGCTGTAAAATAATTATTATCTTAATGAAACACTGGCAAATTTGAAAGCTAAGTGCATATATGACAATATTAAGGTACAGAAATGCCAAATATAATTGGATGAAACTTAAAAATGCATTGATTAATCTCAGCCATATAAATTTTAGAATAAAGTTAATCAAGTTATATACATGCACACACACACACCTCTGTTAGAATCTTATTGAGATACTATTGAATTAAAACATTAATTTGGGAAAAATTGGTATCTTCATAATATTTACTCTTCCTAGCTATTTTGTAGAACAAGCCTCCAGCTCATCTCCTTTACTCAAATATTTATTTTTTTCTAATGTGTCTTTTCAGATTGACTTTAGAATAATTTTTCCACTTCCTGAGAAATATTATTAGAGTACTGAAGTTTCATTCTAGCTATATAGTGGTTTTGGAAGAACTGAGAAATTGTGAACTTTAAATCATTTGAAGCTTCCCCCCACACATACACACAAAATGATAAATGTTGAAGGAGAGGGAAATGCTAATTACCTTGACTTGATCATTACACATTGTATATATGTGTATTATCACATTATATTCCATAAATATGAACAACTATATATCAATCAAAAATAAAAGAAATTTTAAAATTCAAAGAATGTATCCCCATGTGTGTAGCAGCAAAATGTTCAGTAGCTGAACTATCCAACCAGGTATGTGGATGCTAGAGAAAAAAAAGATAAAAGAGGTAATCTCATAAAAACAAAATGAAAACCATTAAATCAGAGTAAGGAGAGGAGAGGAAAGGGAAAGGGGAGGTACAGATGAAGCATGGTGGTCAAATTATGTTGTTATATTCTGTGCTTGTACAAATCATGAGCAATGAATCCCACTATTATGTATAATTATAATGCACAAATAAAATACATGACTTGAAAAAAGAAGTTGGAAACTGGTGACTAACTTGAATGCAGCACTGGTTGTATTTTATTTAGCTTTCACTAGTACAACCATTTTTTAAATTCAGTTTTTAACATTTTAAAATTGAGAAAATATATAAAAATGAAAAAGTCATATATTTCAAATCAAAAAAGTCATATTTTAAACCCTTGAAATATATATCTAGCCTTTCAACTCTTAATAGTATAAATCCTGTGTATCTTTCATTTACATTATCCCTGAGCAATACATATTTATTATTATTCCTATGGAACATGCCAGTAGAGGACAGTGGTTCAGAATATGGGCTCTGAAGTTGAACCTCCTTGCTCTATATATTACTGGTTTGTGTGCTCTGTGGGAAAATGGCTTTTTCTCTATTCTTCAGTGTCCTCACCTGTTGAATAAGAATAGATGAATAGTAATCATGATTCCTCTTATTATTAATAAGTTTTATATTTTATTATCATGAGGACTAAGATAATTCCCTTACAAAGTGGACACATACCGGTCAAGAATATTAGTTATTAACTATTGGGTTATTTATTATATTAAGTCTTGTGCCTCTTTTGAATTCAGTGAATTTATTAGGACATAGTCAAATTGTACAAAATGACTTTTCAGCATTTATTGCAGTTACTACTCTAACTACTGATGCTGTTTGTATGAATAGACAGCAATGTAGCTGTCTGTGTTTGTTTGAAAGAATTAACTGAAGCTTTTCGATCTTCAATGGCTCCTTTTAGGTCTCCCACTTCTGTAAATATCGATATTCCATTTGCCCCCACTGTAAGGTCAAAGTAAAAGAGGAGGTGAACGCCATTTGCAACAGAATTGTCAGATTAAAATATAGGGTAAACAATTAAAGCTTTCAGATAAACAATGAATTTTTTAATATATGTATGTCCCAATTATTGCATAGGCTATTCTTACACTATAAAATTATTTTTATTTGAAAATCAAATTTAACCGTTGTACATTTTTATTTAAGTCTGTTGAAGAGGTTATTGTAATTGATGTCAGTAGAAAAGGAGAAGAATGAAAGACTTTTGAGAATTTCTTTGTTCTTCACTGAGTAATAGTAATTCTGATGTTGATATTTTTACCTTTGGTCATTAATACCTAAATATATTCCACACTTATATAGATTCTTCTCTAAAGAGAAAAGAGTTACAATCTGTGTTTGCTTTAATTTCAATGCTAAAATGTTGTGTCCCCAAGGCAGAAGCCGTCATTTCATCATTGTCTCTCCTCTTAGGTTACGGTAGAGGCTTGAGTCAGGAGCGATCATTATAGACATCAAAGTGCCGGTCAGTAGTTAGAAGAATCGGTGCCAAGAGCAGCATCAAAAACCACAAGAGCCTCTTGTAGGTTGCTTTTCATACATCTATGTAGAGTTCTCACATTTTAAATTTTACATAATGTGTTTGTCTTATTAAAAATGGAAACAAAGAGAAAGCACTTCCATCCATTAATCTCCTCCAGGTGCTTTACCCTCTTGTTTTCCCCCAAGCTAGTTTTGTGATGTTGTGTTTTTCTTCTTTACAGTCCTTTTGTCTTTATCTGTTCCTTGAAACAAAATCAACAATAAAAAGAAAAGCCCTTAAATCAATGAAAGCATGGCCATGGTTGCTGATTTAAGTAGACTTCATCTGAATTCAAGCTGCTCTTTTAAAGAGATTGTTGGTTTATTGGAAAGTCTTGTGTATCTCTTCTCCAATTGATGGCCAGTCACAAGCTTGAATTCCAGTCAACCATATAAACATATACCTTGACCTTGTATGTTAAGGAGCCATCACTTAGACTACAATAATTCCCATTCTCTCCATTTATCCAAGTCAAACAAGAGGCAGAAGATCAGTGGGTGAGAATCACATCTATCCAAAGACAAATTTAGTCCTCTAGTTCTAAAAGCATTTCTTCGGCATTCTGAAAAATAATTCTGGTGCTGTCAGACTGAGCAGGTTTGAATTCCATTTCATCACTACAACAAATAGCTCAATTGATAACCCTGAACTTTCATTTCCTTCTTCCTAACAAGGAAAATAATAGCTTACAGGTATGTTTTAGGTTAATGTACACAAGGTCAGCCAGTGGAATTTTTATGTAAAATTACTGGTGGGAATGTAAAAGAGTGCAATCATTTTGGGAATCCTTTTGGAAATTTATTTAAAGTTTAGTATATACCAATTATATTACCTGGCTATTCCCTGCCAAAGAATTTATCCAAGAAAAATACAAGCATGTGTTTATCCTTAGAACTGTGCATCAGTGTTCATAACAGCTTTGTTGGTGATAGGCCATGGAAACAACCCAAATGCCCATTAGTAGGTGAATTGGTGAACAATTGTGGTATAACCATACAATGTAATACCATTCAGCAATAAAATAAAATTAATTAATGATATATGCAACAACATGAGGAACCTAAAGGTAATTATGCTGAGTAGAAAAAGCCAGAATCATACAGTATGATGCCACTTATATAAAATTCTAGAAAATTTGAACTAGTGAATAGTGAAAGAAAGTACTTCAGTGCTTGCTTGGGGATATTACAAAGAGGACACAGGTAAATATTTGCAAACGATACAAGTATATGTTATCTCAATTATAGTGATGTTTTCACAGAAATGCGTATGTTTAGATCATCAAAATACACACTGTGGATATGTGCAACTAAATGTATTGCAATGAATTTGAAAGAAATACAATATAAGTAAAATGAACTCATTATTAATAAACTCAGATCTATTATCCAAATTTTTTGGTGTTCCTATTTTCCTTTCTCAAGAGCACAAATTACCCTGAAACAGAGAGGCATGATGTACCAGTGGTCAAGAATAACATGATTTTGTTCTTGCTGAAGTTTCCTTTAAAAGTGCTAAGTGTATGTTATCAAATTTAAAGAAAGTTAGGAAGAGGACAGGAGGAAGAAAGGTAAAGGAGAAACATTATACACGAAGGGGATACTCTGTGAAGGTACTCAATAAGCTCAGCAGTGGGTTGCTTTGGGAAATCACTATTGTCCTGTTTACTCTTCCTGCATTCCAACGTGCAGCCAATCTATAAACGTTAGACTGTTTTCTAGAAATATGTCAGATCCCGTACCTCTTCAGCAAAGGCTTCCACTGTTTTCCGGTGATGCTGACTACAAGAACCTACACGTCCCCATGTTTTCATTTCCACTTACCTCCTCAGCCTTTTTCTTCAGTGATTCTTTTCCCAGCTTTTATCCTGTTCTGAGAACCTCACTTTCTTCAAAATAGGCCACCCACACTCTCCCTTCTGCCTTATAGTTTTCATGCTTACGGCTCTTCCCCCAACTCCAGATCCTTACTCTGCCAACTGAAGTTTACTCCTAAGTCTTAGTTTAATGCTAGCAATTCTAAGAGGCCTTTGAAGAAGCGACAGTCTAAATTATTCACCCCATTTATACACCCCTGTGAAAATTGTAAATTGTACTTCTTCTGGTATTGACCAAATATTGTGTATTTATTTGTATAATATTTTATCTCCTTCACCAGATCTATTATGTAATGGATAGATAATTAATTTTCGTTAGTTTGAATCACTGGTTCTCTTTTTTCTTTTAAATTTATTTTTGGTCTTCATTATATTCACAATCTTTACAACAGTGGTGACTGGCACATAGTAGGTGTTTAAAAGATATTTTTAATATGTGCATGAATTAATGGATAGATGGAAAAATAGTCCTATGAAATAAATTCTTTTCCCCTCATCAACCATGAGAAAATTGCTCCATTATTCAAAGAAGATACAGCAAAGAAGACAACAAAGAACAAAAAAGAAATCTCCAATGTAGAGAATAAGTCTGTCATGAATGTTAAGACTTGTACATACTTAGTTGTGCAGAAAATGTATTTAATTATATTTTCACTTTGATTCAGAGTTCCTGGCTAGATTCAACACTGCTCCCTCAAAATTAACAATCCCTGATCCTTAGTTCAATAATTCTCTGGTGCCAAGCTTCTGTGCTGTGGGTCACATCCACTAAGCCTACCGGAGATTTCAGCTGCTCCTATGATGAATGGTTCCGTCACTGTCAGCCTCTTCTCTCATACTATACCAGTGCAGGCACAGTATGGAAGCAAAGAGGAATTATATTCATGATGAGGAAGTATCTCCAAAAATGGAGTTTTCCTTAGTTTTACCTCTCTTTTTAAAATAGTTATCCCCATACCACTGTAATTCTTTAACTTACTCAGACCAACTAATCAAATCCTATCCATTAAACAGGTGATATGATTATCTTAGGTAGATTCTTTGGGATCAGATTTGAGATGGAGATTTTCATGTACGAAGTTTACTAGTTTGTATTCTGGAAGTCAACACCTATAGTACAGTGAGAAAATGTCAGATTGAGGGGAAGGTAACATATCAATTCAGACACACTCACCAAAAGGCCTTGGCCAGCTCCACAGGTGCGGCTTCAGAGCTAAGAAGTTTACCCCTCTGCAGCCAGGGGACAAGGACTGTACTCCCCTTCTTCATAGAGCAGTGACTAGGTGTGGGCCGTCTCCAGGCAAGAGTTACCTTGGTCACAAACGGTATCTAATGCTGAAGACAAACTTCATAATGGAAATCAGCTCTGCTCTTCAGCCACCAACACTCTTAACATCAGCATAAATGAGTGCCTGAGCCTTGAGAGAGAATCACTGGCTTACTACAGAGTCCACTACAACTCTTATGTAATAAGTTATATATATGTTATCTATATTTACGTAATATATGTGCATTTATATAAGTGCATACTAAAAAGTCCACTTTTTTATGAGATGGATAGATAAATATGCATGATAGAGTCCACTACAACTCTTATTACATAAGTTATATGATATATATACATATATAAAGGTTGTAGTGAACTCTGTAGCATGCTTTTATAATGTTGAGGTCCTAGTAGGTTTCAGCAAGCCAGTTTTCCTATAGGGCACCACATTTGGTGCAACCAGAGTATATCGACATTTTAAAGCCAAAAGAATAAAATCCTTTTTTATGAAGCTTTGTGTTGGTGTTCTTTAGCAAATTACCTCAATATGCTATATTACCCTTACTGGACTGTGTGATTTTTTTGTTTCTGTGTTTGCTTTCTTTAAAGATCTTATCACAAACAACTTATGAAAAACATTTAGAATTTTCTAAACAATTAAGGAGGGTCTTAGGCAAAAGTTTTCTCTGTTTTAACTTAATGTTGATGTAGAATGTCAAGTAGTGCCTAAATCTGGTATGGAGAAAGCAAGTTTCAAAATGAATCACTGTCTACTTCAATGTCAGATAGGTGCCCGTAGTCAGCAGCTGCCTTAATCTAAGTAAATCACTAGAATTAGAAGTTTTCTGTCACTCTGGAAAATAGTAATTTAAGTCAATATCCTACAATGTAGCAATAGCATTAAACTCCCCCCTCTACAATATCCCTGCACAATTGCCCCAAAGAAGCATTTGATCCATTATGGTTTTAAAAGAATTCAGTTCTGCTTTACTAATTTTCAAAAATTTTCCACTTAAAATTTCAAGGCATGCCACTCTTGTGAGACATGCCTCTCCAGAGAAGCTCTTCTTCATCTTCTAAAATCCATTCTTCTGGACTGTTTTCAAACTCTGATTCAAGGTATCAATAAGTATCTACTAATAATTTGGTGTAAAAGAGAAAAGCATATTTGAGACTTTGTTTTCCTAAATATTTATTTCAAATACTACATTTTCACAGTGGTTTTAATCCTAATGTCATCCTTAAAATAAATCATTATGTGTACTTCATGTGATCTTTTCAGAATGCAATAAAACAGATTGTTTTTAATGGCTGTTCCAGCAATGAAAAATATCTGTGTTAGGTGGAAACAACAAATTGATGCTTTTTCAATTCCTTTTAATGGCATGAGGATCTTTGCAACCTGCTGTGAAAAATATTCTCTTAATGATAGGCCTGTGGCACAACTTAAGGAGTCATCAAGAAATAAATACGCCGCTGTCTGGTTGGCAGCTTGGTGTCCCTTAATTGAAGTGTTATAAGATTCTGTGCAGAGGAAGCCTCCAGGGTTTCATAGCTAAATGGCACGGACACCTCTGATGAGACATGCAGATGAAGATGTGTCAATACAATCTTCACCAATTTGCTGTAATAGCAGGGACTGATTAATTTTATAACCACGGGTGCTTCTATTAGCTAACCTAAGGAATGATTTAGACTTTATTAAGCGACTTATTTCTATCTTTTTGCAAGAGACTACTGCAGCATAGTTTATCTCTGAGTACAACACTGTGGCACATTTTCTAATAAGGATTCTAAATTTATTATTAAAGAAAGGATCATGAGCTCCTCTTGGCTTAGAGGAGGCTTAATGGTAGCAACTTTTTGTGACTCCTAGTGACTCAAATACACTTCAGCAAACTTGGAGTTTCTAAGAAATAAAGTGACTTCATATTTGAAGCAATTGAGTTGGCAGCTCTTATATACATTTTTAATGTGAAAAATATTGAAATAACTGAATTAAAAATATGTGGCTGTATATTTTGTCTTTTTCTTGATATAAAATTGCTTTAATATTTTATCATAATTGCCCTTGGACATCTAACATCATTTGGTTACACATAATCAACTAGTGCTTTATATTTTAGGGCTTTGTTCAATAAAAAATTAATTATCATGCATGAGTGGGCAATGTATTTGGAGATTGAACTACATGATTTTATGCGTAAAACAGGCTCCAGTTTATATATTGAAACCAAAATTGCTGTAACATTCACATTGTAATAAAAATCAGATACAAAGACTCATTTAAAACTTCTGAAATGTGAGCTCAGGGATACACCTCTGTACTTCTTTAAGACTATAAAAAGAAATGAAACTGCATTTACTATAAGTTGAGTTACTGGTAAATTTATTTTTAAAAGAGAAGACTGAGAATCCATTAGAAGCAATTTTATTACACAAGCAATGAGGCTACTATTAGTACTTAATATTATTATAGAACATGGCATTGTAAAATGCCTATTATAGAAGATATGATGATCAATAAATAACAATCCACATCCTTCTCTGAGGACTGAGGATGCTTGTAAACCCCTTTTGGATAGAATACACATCTCTGTCCCACTCTGTTGTTTTCTTCTTCTGGGTTCATGTCAGGCTGTGGGGACTAATGATAATGGTTTTGAAGACATCTGGATTCTCAGATTTTATCAGCACTGCATGCAATAATCAGGAGTTTTCATTTGCAGGAAAAAATATGCCAAACATTCTGGCTATATTTTAAAATTGAAAAAATTTTATGATTATAATATGTTTCATTCATCTCTTCAAAAGTATTATGAAATCCAATTTAATTATGGAGATTTGAGTGCCTATGTTATAATTGAAGATAAATAGAGGGCTTTTTAGGGAGTTTCTTTTTAAATTTTTTTTATTAAGGAATTGATTTGTTGTACAACAATAAATGTGTATAACACTATAATATGCATTTGCTCCAAAACCAGAATTACCACATCAGCCCCACCCCAATCTCTTGATTCTTCTATATTTCTAATAGAGAGCTTTTAAATTCTAATAATGTAGGAGAGATTTAAAAATCATGTAAATGAAAAAATTCAGGGTATAAATTAATAAATGTAGTTATAGTTTAGATATGAGGTGCCCCCAAAAGATCATGTTTGAGACAATGCAAGAATTTTCAGAAGTGAACCGATTAGATAATGAGAGGTATGACGTAATCAGTGGATTGATCCTTGACATGTATTAACTGGGCAGTATCTGTAGACTGATTGATAGGGTATGACTGGCGGAAGTGGATTACTAGGGATGTATCTGTAGACTGATAGGGCATGACTGGTGGAAGTGGATTACTAGGGATGTGTCTGTAGACTGATAGGGTATGACTGGCGGAAGTGGATTACTAAGGATGTACCTTTGGGTCTATATTTTGTCTGAGGTGAACAGAGTTCTCTCTTTGTGTTACCGTGTCCTGAGCTGCTTTTTTTACCATGTCTTTCTGCCATGATGTGCCTTACCTGGGGTCCAAAACTGTGATGAGCCAACTGTGGACCGAGGCCTCTGAAACTATGAACTGAAATAAATGTTTCCTCCTCTACCTTGTTCTTGCCTGGTCTTTTGGTCACAGCAATGAAAAACTAACTAGAACAACTATCAATGAAATATTTTATCTAAGTAATATTCAAACGTTAACCTCAACATGCTCTGGATTCCTGCCCTATTTAGTTGAAGTGTGCTATACTAGGAATTGAGGGGCTAGTCTTAAGTTCTAGCCTTGCTATTATATAGCTATTTAATCTTCAGTAAGTTTCTTAATGTTTTGAGGAATGTTTTCTCTATTGGTAAGAGCCAAGATTAAGAATTAGATCACCTTTGAGATTTCATTTTACTCTACCAGTTTATTTATGATAAATCAGGACCAAGTTATTATGAACACTTTTTTATTACATTTAATAAAAACAACACATACTTCCAAAGATACTGAAGATTTCTCAACTTCATAACAGCACATATTTCAGGGCATTTGTGGTTCATGATACAAAGATTATCAGAACTAAGAAAATATATACATATGTGATTAGTTATTTATATTTGAGTTGAGGAGTGGTGGTAAACAAATTCTATGAAATTACAAAGGCTAGATGGATAGGCACTGGAGGCTACAAAAATCCACACCAGCAGAAAACAAATTGTGACCACTTGTAAGAAGCTGTGCATTTCTGATCATTTTCATACCTAGTATTATTGAAGCTCATCTTAGAATTCCTACCAACTTTACTGCTACATATGCATCACCTATTTTGAACAAGAAAAATGTGGCAAAATACTTAAAAGGATAAAATAAAGTGCTTACACCACTATTAGAACTATATCATGGCATTGGCAGCCAAATGGATGGATATGGAAAAAATTATGCTGAGGGAAATATCCCAAACTCAAGAGACTCAAGGGCCGAATATTTTCTCTCACATATGGAAATAGACTGATAGTTGGCTAAGCTGATAGTAACCTCAACATGGGTGAATTTTTACATGAGCAGAGGGAACCTTGCCTATGACGCTGGGGGTTGAAGGGAGGGTAGCAGGGAAGGGAGGAAATAGCAGAGTCATCAAGGCAGCTGGAGGGAGGGAGCATGAGGGTATCAACCCAGTGGGGAACCTTGGACTTCATGAGAAGCCCAGCTATCATGGGGGTTAAGTAGGGGGAAATATGGGATTGGGGAAACCCAAGAAGGTAGACCATGAAACGGAATCAGCCTTGGCTTGCTTTGTCATTATGCATGTGTTCATGATTGTATGGCAACAATTCTCCCCTAAATGTAAGATTATCTTGAACGAATAATAAAAAAAGAAATAATAACGATTAGAATATTTGATTAATCAAAGGTTTCAAGCTTATGGGACAAATAAAATGCAGTTTGTGTGAGAATTACAAGAAATTATCATATGGAGACTTAAGAAGAACAATATTATATATAACTTTAATGTGGTAATGATAAAACCTTCTTTTAATAAAGCAGTAAAAGAATTTATTAGATAATTTTAAAAATATAATGAATGAAATATAATCAGCACTATAATTTTTTTGGTACTGGGAATTGGACCCAAAGGTACTTTGCCACTGTGTTATTCTTTGTATTTTGAGTTATACCTTATATTTTGAGACAGGGTTCTACTATGTTGCTGTGACAGGCCTTGAACTTGTAATCCCCCTGCTTCAGCCCCCTGAGTCACTTAGGTTCCAGATGTGAGCCACCAAGCCTGACTCAAAATATTTTTTATCTTAAATTCCATTGAAAAGTGGAGCTACCATATGAACTAGCTTTGCCACTTGTTGGCATTTGCCCTGAAGAATTAAAGTCATCTCATTACAGTAATACATTCATACCCATGTTTATAGCACCACAATTCACAGTAACCAAACTATGAAACTAGCTTACGTGTCCACCAACACTTAGAATAGACAAAAATTGAAGCCATGAAGAAAAATGAAATACGAAATTATGGCATTTTCAGAAAAATGGATGGAATTAGATACCTTCATGTCAAGTGAAATAAGTCAAACCCAGAAGTTAAGGGTCATATGCTTTCTCTCATATGCATAAGCTAGAAGGGAAAAATGAAAACACAGATGGAGGGAGCATCTTCTAAAAATCAAAGGAAGATCAGTACAAGACCAAGGGGTGGGAGTTGGGGGATATAATGCTGAGGAGGGATATTGGCCAAATTATATCATTATATTGCATGTATGCATGAATATGTAACAACAAATCCCATCAATATGTATAACTATAATGTACCAATAAAAATTTTTTAAAAAATAAAAATAAGTGCTGGTATACATTCACTATATATGGATATTTATTTAAAAAATATACACATTCTCCTCTGACCACTGTAAGATATATTAAAATGTATTACTAAAGATGAAGCAAAATTAAATCTGAATAATAGCACTCATATTTTCTTTCTGTATCTTGATGAATTATCTTGCATACTCCCCTGGAAACCAACCACTCCATTTTGGGTGTCCCTAAAATATTCTGCCAGAATGAAATGAAAGTTCATAAAATGAAAGCTAAAAGAAAAACACTGAAGAAACAGAAGAACATCTGGAAATAAAGAGAAAAGATAATCACAGAGGGAATAATGAAAACAAGAAAAACTACTGGGTATGAATAACTGGAAAGCTGTAATCAATGTGGAAAAGGCTAACACAGGAAATAATGTGAGCATCACAAGACAAGATGTTGAGCATAACACTTAAACATATGGAGCATGCTCTCATCGTAGAAAGGTTTTTCTTGACCCCCACACAGGCTGAGACAGCTTCCCTGTTGGGAAATCTGATTTTAGAGTGTACTAGTGAAGCCAACAAATTACAGAGACTGTGTGCTCCAGAGCCAGCAATGATCTTCCCATCCGTGAGAGCCAAGAGTACATTTCCACCAGTAATCATTTATGAATGACCATGGATTGTCCTCTCAGGAGTTTGCTTATTGTACTGTGTGCCTGAGAACAAGGTTGTTAATTATGCTTACAAAGAAATATATGAGCAAATATAAATATTATCCTGGAATTTTAATAACAACTTCTAAATAGACTAAAGCACATTTGTTTTGGTGCATGTAGCTAAAGATCATCTAAGTTTTGTAGCATGGATCCCCTGTTACTTTATTGGTAAAAGGAAGTGTCTCTGAAACCTTGGGTGATTCATTCACAATGTGATTTCTGAGTTTAAATTAACACAGAGTTTGAATTCATTAATAATGTACTGAATGAAATGTTAGAATAAGCAAAGGCTGATTTGAATTAGATATTCTCTATGATATTTTAGTAATATTAGAAATATTCATTATTGTATCACAGAGATAACGACCTCTTACTATTATTTAGTCAAGCCCTATTGAAAACAGTATGACATGGTAAGTGATCATAAGCAATTTTTAAGAGAAAAATCTGAAGGATGGGAAAGCGCTTTGGGCATACAAATAATACCAGGCTGTAGAATTTTTAGCATGTGTTTATGGGTTCTGTACTTTTTTCTACAGAAAAAAAGTCAATAGAATTCTATCTTTTCATTAATTTCATATTTCTTTGGAGCATACAAGAATGATCTACAACAGAAGTTCCCAAACTCTTGGTCTCAAAAGTACTTTTTATTCTTAAAGATTATTGTGGATAACAATAATGTTTTCCTGTGTGTGTGTGTGTGTGTGTGTGTGTGTGTGTGTGTATGTATGTATTATTGTTTATTGCTAGTAAATTCTTAAAATATTTACTTATTTTCATTTTTTAAAAATAATAAGTGCACGATGACTATATTTTTCTAAACAAACTGACAAAAGCAGATTAGAGTGACAATGGTTCCTCATCTTCAGTTTCATTAGCATCAGAGTCAGTAGAAAACAACTGGAGCTTGCATCTCTGTCTTCATTCAATCTGTTCCACTATGTTATTTAATTGAGGCATATGAAGAAAATATTACCTCATATATTGGGAAGTAAGTATTAATTTTTTCAGATGATTATCGCTATATTTCTTTGCTACTATACTAAAACTCAACAAATGGTAATTTCTTGTAAGTTAATTATAATGTGAAATATAAAACAAAATCAAAAGAATTTTCATATCCTCTTATTTACTAACTTTTTTATTCCTTTTATATTTTGTATATTCTTTTATTCCTTAGATGATTTTATATGATCTTGCCTTGGTTTTTTTGAAAAAATCTTTGTATTGATATAAATGTAGCTTTCACCTGGCATCCCCCTCGAGGGTACCTGAACCAAGCTTTGAGAACTAATGAGCTATAGTTTAATTTTAATTATGTAAAAGAGGAAAGAAAAAAGTTAAGAAAACATCATATATTTACATTTCAAAAAATGAACTATTTAAGAATAAACAATTAAGGAATTGAAAGATCAATACACTGAAAACTATAAAACACTGATGAAAGAAATTGAAAAGGACAAAAATAAATGGAAAGATATTTCAACTCTACAAACTAAAAGAATTAATATTATTAAAATGTTCACATTACCCAAAGCTGTCTCCCAATTTAATGTAATTCTTATCAATTTCCCAATGGCATTTATAGATACAGAACAAGCAATCCTAAACTTCATACAGAATCACAAATGACTCTAAATACCCAAAGCAAGTTTGAACAGGAAGAACAAAGCTAGAGGATCATACTTCCTGATTTCAAAATACATTACAAGGCTACAGTAATCAAAGCAATATGGCAGTAGCATGGTCCTGGACACATAGATCAATGAAAGAAAATAGAGCCGAGAAATTGTCCATGCATTTTCTATCAATTAAAATTCAACACATGTGCCAATAATAAACAATGTGAAGAAGTCTTTTCAATAAATTGTGCTCAGTAAACTGGATATCCACAACAGAAAAATAAAATTGGGCCCATCACTCAAACCAAAAATCAACTCCAAGACCTAAATGTAACATTTCAAACTGTAGAACTACTGAGAAAACATGGGGGGAAATCTTATTGACATTTGTTTAGGCAATGATTTTTTTAATATAACCCCAATAGCACAGGCCACTATAGCATAAGTAAACAAGTAGGACTACTTGTAACTAGGTAACAATAATAATAATAATAATAATAATAATAATTATAAAAATACCAATGTCTAGCAAAGGACACAATTAAAAGTGAAAATGCAACCTACTGTAAAGAATACAATATTTAGAAATGATATGTCTCATAAGGGGTTAAAAAAGGAACTCTAACAACTAATTGCAAAAAATAATTTGATGGGAAAATAAGCAAAGGACCTGAATTGACATTTCTCCAAAGACATACAAATGGCCAGCATACATATTGAAATTCTCCTCATAATCACTAACTGGAAAGTGCAAATCAAAACAATGAGCCATTGTCCCACAACCGGTAGAATGGAAATATGTATGTATTATATAAATATATATATCATTTTGTGTGTGTGTGTGTGTGTGTGTGTGTGTGTGTGTGTGTAAAACCAGGGATAAAACCCAGCAGCACTTAACTACTGAGCTGTATCACCAGTCCTTTTTATTTTTAGGCAGGGTGTCACTAAGTTGCTTAGGGTCTTGCTAAATTGAAGAGGGTGGCTTTGAACTTGCAATCCTCCTGCCTCAACTTCCCGAGCAGCTGGAATTAAAGGCATGTACCACTATGCCCAGCTAGAATGGCTATTTTAAAAGAGAAAAAATGATAACAAGTATTAGCAAGAATGTGAAAATAAAGGAATCCTTGTACACTTTTGGTGGGAATGGAAATTGTTGCAGCCTTTATGAAAATATTTTGGAGGTTCTTCAAAAAATTAAAAAAAGAATTACTGGGGCTGGAGCAGTGGCTCCTCAGTTACGGCGCTTGCTTTGCATGGGCGAGTCCACAAGTTCGAACCCCAGCACCATGTACACAACGAAGTGTGGAAGCAACAAAAGCTGATGAAAAACTAAATAAAATTGATTCTCTCTCTCTCTCTCTCTCTCACACACACACACACACTGTCCCTTTCTCTTTAAAAAAAAAAAAAAATTACCAGTGATCCAGCAATCTCACTTCTTCCTAGCAGATATCCAAAGGAAATAAATTCAGTATCTCAGAGATGTATATGAGCTCTCCCACACTCAATACTGCATTATTCAGAATATCCAAGAAATCCAAGCAAACTAGGTTGTATGTATGTCAAACATACCAAGGAAGATTTTTCATACTTAAAAAAGAAGGAAGTTCTGCCATTTGTGACAATCTGGATAATCCTGGATGACTCCATGCTGAGTGACGCAAGCCAGGCCCAGAAAAACATACTGTACCACCTAATTCATAGTGGCAGAGAGTAGAGTAATGGTTAGTGGATGTCAGGTGGGAAGCAGGTAGAAATGAGGAGAAATTAGTCAGAGTACAAACTTTCTATTACAAAATAAATAAGTTCTAGTTCTTGGAGACTATAGTTAGCAGTAATGGATCCTTAAAATTTTCTAAGGGAGTAAATCTTAAATGTCCTCACCACAGAGGCACACACACAATAATGCTAACTATGTGAGGCAATGTATATATTATTAGCTCGATTGTGGTAATCATTTTAAAATATATTCTTATAAAAATATATTGCAAATCCTACATATGTATATTTTTGTCAATTATACCTTGATAACATTGGAGAAAAGTGCGTGATGGATGAAATTACTCACACATTATGAAGATGGTACAGAAACTAGCTTAAATAAGTATACAGGGTAAACTTGAAAATTAGACTTGTTTTTTAATATTTAAATATTGATGCACAACTCATTGCATATAAATGAAGCTTACAGATTTTCTGAGGGGTGCTTCAGGAGTGCAGTGGGAAAGACCACATTGTCTTTTGCTGAAGCTTCTCATGATTATAATTTTGTCATATAATTAGGATTAAATCCAGCAATAAAATATTTCTGAAATAACA
The DNA here is from genome assembly GCA_004027875.1 of Aplodontia rufa. Classification (NCBI taxonomy): domain Eukaryota; kingdom Metazoa; phylum Chordata; class Mammalia; order Rodentia; family Aplodontiidae; genus Aplodontia; species Aplodontia rufa. The sequence goes on from PVKS010008224.1 coordinate 39,610, forward strand.
ATGTATGTATCAATAAATCATATATAAGATTATTGTGTTTCTTGAGTATACTTTAAGAAAATTGAAGAAGTTACGAATGAGTGATTAAATGAATAAAGAAAACTTCTCTTTATAATGGGCTTTGCATGACTGCAGCATTGTTCCCTGATTAATTCCAACTTGTATAATTAAGGTTTTATGAAGTATAAATAGAAAATAAAGTCACCTCATATTAAGGTTTTGGAAAAATATAATAAAATGCTTATATTAATATAAATGAACCTTCTTATATGATTTTTCAGATTGACAACTGACCAAAAGCTATTACATGCATTACACTGTGTAATAAAAATAACTGCTCTTGCTACAACTGAGTCTTTGCAGCTGCAGGGGTACTTCTTGGAAATAAAGTTTGTGTTTACACAGGTGCAGCCATATTCACAAAAAAAATTATGCACTGTGCAAACAGCTGCCTGTCTGTTTTCTTTGGCAGAGCTCTTTCCAACTGAAACAATTTGTATCAAGCTCATTGCTGTGTGATACCTATGTAAACAATGCAGAAAAATTCCTGTACAAGGAAGAAGTTTCTCATAATGTGTCTTTTAGATAAACTATTAAAGAAAGAACCACTTGATTGGAAACTGCTAAAAATAGTATGCCCTCAGTGAAGTTACCATCTAATATTGTGTATTATGTGTTACCATCTAATATTATTCCATCTTGTCAGGGAAGCATTGAGTTTGGGGGGTAGGAACCATCAGAGGTTTTATCTAACTCTAAGAATTTGAAGACAATAATGGCTGGCAGAGGGACTCATAAAACTGAATACTACTCCTTAAGAATTTAACATTCAGTCTAATTTAGTCCCATTGTATAGATTATTTTCTAGAAAATCTAAATACAAAATGTATGCTCTTTTAAAATTTTAATTAGTAAAAAAATAATAATTTTATATTTGAAAAGTGATATATATTTTTGAATTTATACTTAGGAGTGCTACTTTTGATTGATTTTCTAAAAAAATATCAACAGTATTTTTACATTATGCAGTTTATTTTATTGAAGTCAGAAATTATTTACAGATAGCATGAAAGAAATACTTAATTTTTTAAATTAAAAATTGAATTTTTTAAGAAATTATATGGCTCTTCAAGATTCAAATTAAATTTATTTTTAACTGACACATAAAAGCATAAAAATTGTACATCTTAGCGAGGTATCATACTATATGTTGGTCCATATAGACCTTGCATAATATTTAAATCAGGTCAAAATTATCTATGTCCTCAAACATTTCTCATTTCTTTATGGTGAAAACTTTCAAAATCCTTCCTTCTAGCTTTTTAAAATGTAACACATATGATTGGTTATCCTACTGTACAACCACACCAGAATTTTTTACTCTTATCTTAATTGTAACTTAGAACCCATTGATTACCCTTCCCCACTTTTTCCCTCTCCAGGCTCTGGTAACTGCCGTTCTACTCTCAGCTTCTATGAGATCATCTTTTTAAGATGCTACATATGAGTGAAATTGTGTTGGACTTCCTTACTGTGCCTGATTTATGTTGCAAATAACAGTATTTCATTCTTTGTGTGACTGAATTGTATTCCATTGTATACACATACCACATTCTTTATCTTTTCAGGAGTTTATGGTCACTTAGGTAGTTTCCATTTCTTGGCTATTGTGAATAGTCCTGCAAAAGAGATGGGCATGCGGAGGTCTCTATGACATACTGATTTCATTTCCTTCGGCTATATACCCACCCAGGAGTGGGAGTCATGGATCATATCCCATTCCAAAGTTTATGTCGAATTTTACCCATTCATTCCATAGCTCTTACAGTGTTCCAGCCACTCATTATTCTAGGTACTGAGAATCAACAAAGCATAAAAATGTTTACCCTTAAATAACCAATATGCCACGTAAGAATAACAGATGTTACTTACTATTTCTACTGTGAATTACGAGAAAATCATGAAAATTGAGACAGAAATGTGAATGATCTAAAGAAGGCATGAGGAATATGGAATAGTAGTGCAAAAGGAAAATTTGACCCACAGTCTTTATTTTTTAAAGAAGTTCTTATGGTACATCAGTGCATTCATAATCACTAATTTTCTAATTAATCTGAAAGGGATTCAGGAATTAAATATCTCATTTTTCCCTAAAATTAAGCATCCATAAGAATAATCTCAATCATTACATTAGTTGCAGGAAATGTTTCTGAATAAATAGCATCCACATCAGTATCCTTAGCCTTCTCTGAGACTTCGAATCAGAGGCCCGATTGGAAAGAAATCACTTCTTCTATGACTGAGGGATACTGTTTAGCACAGGTACTGCAAGCATAGCCTCAAAAATCTCAAATACGTGAGAACACTGACCCTGAAGGTCCTGCAGTACCAATTCAGACTTATGCATCCTGGAAAACTTTGTGCTTTAGAATATATTTCTAGAATTATCTTATTGTTTAATGGTTTAACTATTATTGAGTACATTATAATGATAGCATTAAAGTAATACTGCATTTAACTCATTTTTAAAAAATTCTTAACTGTTTAGAAATATTGATTTAAGTACCTTCATACAGATATGGATTCTTGCTTGAACTTTGGACAGGCTCCCCACCATTCTCTTAGGCCATCTATGCACTTCATAAAATTCAAGGACCTTCCCATGCTCTGTATCTGATCATCCTTGATATCTTATTGGGTTCCTCATCTCCTGCCATAGGCCAGGTGATACCTAATCACTCCACCTTGTCTTCAGAAATAGTTCTTTTAGTTTCCCCATAATGAGTATATCTCTGATTTGTGAGGATGATGTTTCAACATATAGGTAAACATCTCTCACTACTAAGATGTTTCCTCTTCTAAATTTTCTCTCCGCAGAATCCCACCCTGCACCTTGGTTATAAACTCTCATTTGTCCATCTTTTATTTAGAATTGAACCCAATTTTAAGCTGACATCTTTTCCCCCTATTGCAATAATTCTGAGTAAAATCTGTTTTTACCATTTCAACAGTTGTCCAGGTTTTGCTTGCTCGTATTGGACCGACACTTGTATTTATTCATTTTGTACTATAGCTTAAGCTGCTATATACAAACCACCTTCAGCAATCAAAACTTGATTTCAAAATTATATTTATTCTTGGACACATTCACATTGTTCCTGTGTTTAATTACCAGAGCAGGCCTAGTTAATCCTAAAAACAAAAGAAAACAGAATTTTCATTCAATGTGGTGATAGAAAACAAATAAATAAGCAGATAATTCTGTTTTATACCATATCTTAACCTATGAAGGAACCAACTCAAAAGACCAATTTCTAGCTCATCTGCTTAAATGTAAGGAGAAAAAGACCACTCACTGATCTGACAAAATATCCAAGACAACTAGCTGTGTCCTGAGATTAATGGAGGAATTCAGGTAATATATTTTTAAAATATAAATAATAAATCATCACAACCATTATACCACAAACACACACTAACAAAGGCCTGATTTTTCTAGGTCTCTAGAACCTGAATGCAAGAAAGCTGCCTGAATATCTTTCCAGAGAACTTCATGTTTAAATGAGAAAAACAGAGTGAAAATGCTACACAGAGATTTCCCTCAGTACCCGTTCTTCAGAATGACTCTTAGATGATGTATAGTTACACTCTCAGGAATAATCCATGAAATTAGCTCCAGGGGCTAAGCAATGATCTTTGTTCTGTTAATTATTTTTCAAAGTGTGATTCTTGGCTGAGTCTTACTATTTCTTAGAAGTTTTACCAGTTTCCCCATAATGAGTATATCTCTGATTTCTGAAGAATAAGGATTATGTTTCAACATACAGGTGAACAACTGGTCAAAAAATTCTCCCTTCTAATTTTCTTTTGTTCTACCTGTGTTTTTTTCATTCATTTTCCTTATTTTTTTTCTACCTGACAATAAAACGCTCTTGTAGAAAACATTTAAAAATACAGAAATGTATAAAGACTTAATTAAAATTCCCAAGAAATCTATAATGCAACTATAAATACACCCAAGTTTTGGCATGCTTTCTCACTGTATTTTTCATGGTGATTTTTTTACATCATTGGTATTATTTCAGTAGCCTTGATAGGCCAAAGAGAATAATTTTGTTTAGGATCCTTGAAAGATGCCTTTTTAAATATTTTTGACAGAGAAACTGACTCATATTTATGTGTAAAATAGCCCATCTCATTGCAGCCTTGACTTAAGATTTTCTTCTGTGTATGAAGTTATCTTTTATTAAAATTTATTTTTAATAGTGCCTTATAGTTGTACATAATGATGGGATTTGTTGTCACATATTCATAGATGCACACAATCCAGCAATACAATTTGGTCAATATCCACCCCCACATTACCCCTCTACTTCCCTCTTCCCATTCCCCAATCCCTTGCCTCTCTTCTGGGTCCTATATTTTTCCTAAAAATTCCAAGTACAGTGACAGAATTCTCATACCTATGATGAATATTTTTATATACATGACTACAGTATATAGAGTGACATACTTATAAGTGCTTGAAGTTATCTTAAAAATTAGGTAATTATGTTTCGATCCTTAAGTTCTATGCCAGCCTCAGCAGCTTCATGAGGTCAACAGCTTAGTGAGACCATGTCTCAAAAATAATAATAATAATAATAAAAACAGGCTGGGGATGTGACTGTGGTTAAGAATGCCTCCAGGTTCAATCGTGATACAAAAAGAAGAAAATTAAGATTGAAAATTATGTTTTGATCAAGGAGAAGTTTTGTCATATGACTAACAGTACTTATTCATATATTATATTAAAGATTTTTCTCACTCGATGAGTGGATTCAAAAACTTTGGTACATATATACAATGGAATACTACTCAGCTATTAGAGAAAATGATATTATGGCATTAGCAGCCAAATGGATGGAGATGGAAAAAGCTATGCTGAGTGAAGCATCCCAATCTCAAAGACTCAAGGACTGAATGTTTTTTATCATTGTGGAAGCTAGAATACAACCAGAAACAGTATGATAGATGGCTAAGCTAATAATAATCTCAACATGTATGAATTTTCACACAAACAGGGGGAAACTTGCCTAGGATACCTGGAGACTTAAGGAGGGGGGCAGGGAATGGGGAAGGATTAGGAAGGATATCAAGGAGACTAGAGGGAGGGAGTATGGGGGAATCATCTCAGAAGAAAATCTCCGACCTCCACGAGAAGTCTCTTTAACATGGGGGCTCAATTGGGGGAAACATAGAACCTTAGGGAACCCAAGGGGGGAAAACCATTGAATGGCATCAGCCTTGGCTAACTTGTGAATATACATTTGTTCTTGATTGTTTGATAATGATTCCCACTTAATTGTAAGTCCATATTTAACTAATGAAAAAAATGAAGATTTTTTATCACTGATTTTTGTGTTCTTTATATTTTAACATGTAAGTAATTACTATGCTAGTCATATTTTAACATTTGACATCTAAGTGAAGTTTGCCACCAGAAAAAAATCTAATCATGTGTATTCATCACTGTAAGGAAGAGAATGAAGGAAAAAAAGAGAAGACAGTGGAGGCTCAGCAGATGAAACCTGCAGAGGAGGGCCCTGAAGAGTCTGGGACCCCCCTGCTACTTACAGCCTGGGGTAGATACAGAGGGAATGAGTGGGTGGGGGCCAAGGTGCCAATTTTCTGGTTAAACTGGGTTTTCCAGTAGGTGGGGATTAAACTGAGTTTTTCAGTATGGTGGGAAATCCTCCGTTAAGGGCCCCAGGCAATAGATTCCCATGAGGGCCCAAGTCTGTAGATTGTAAAACAGTCAGTAGGGGTTTGCTGTCTGCCTGAGTGGCTTCTGGTAATTTTCCATATACATCAATCACAGTCAATTTTGACCAAGCCTCTGAAGGTGATTTTTTTCATTAGCATAACTCAAACTATCATAATTGATAATAGTCCCATTTTGCATATGAGGTGATAAAAATGAGAAAATGAGGATCATCAGGCCATTTGAACTCAGAATTAACATTGAAAGAGGCCTTACCGTTTATTTGGCAACTTCCATTATTCATAGTACAGACCAAAGAAAGCCTTGTGGACAAATCATAGAAGTATTCACCTTTGCTTTTCACCTTAAATCCCTAATGAGAGTAACATATTCTATATACCCAGTGCTACCCCCACTACAGTCTTCCAAAATAACACTTTAAAAAATATTTTTGGTGCCTCATAAAAAAAATTTCAAAAATTGTGTAAAAATGGCTTAATTATACCAACTAAAACATAATAATATGATTAAAGCTTAATTATGCCATTTTATTACTACTGTACAAAAACTCCAAAATTTGTGGTTTCTTTTCCTTCCTCAGGAAGATGCAATATTACATATATTTTACTCAAAATATCAAACTAATTTCTCAGAAAATACTATCAGGCAATAATGCCATGATCCTAGCAATTAACAGCAAAAATTATTACAGAAAATACATATCTATGTGAAGATTGAATAATACCCTATTAAATGAAAAATGGATCCAAGAAGACATGAGATTAGATATTAAATTCTTGGAAGCAATGAGAATGAAGACACAACATATCAAAACTTCTGGGACAGCATGAAATCATTCTTGAGGGGAAAATTTATAGCACTGAGGGCCTACACTAAAAATCAGGAGAGATCCCAAATAAATAAGCATAAGCTCCACCTCAAATCCTTACAAAAGCCAGCAGAAGGCAGGAAATAATCAAGATCAGAGCTGAAATCAATAACAACAACAATAAATCAATCAATAAAAAGAATCAATGAAACAAACAGCTGGTTCCTTGAAAAACTAAATAAAATTGACAGACCCCTAGCCAATCTCAATAAAAGAAGGAAGGAAATGAAGTAAATCAACAAAATCACCAATGAAAATGGAGTAATCATAAGTGACCCCACAGAAATCCAGCAGATTATCAGGAGCTATTTTGAAAAACAATACACCTCTAAATCAGAGAATCTGGAAGACACAGACAAATTTCTAGACACATACAACATTCCCATATTGACACAGGATGATATTGAAAGCCTAAACAGCCCAATAACAGACACCAAAATCAATATAGCAATGAAAAGCCTTCCAAAGAAGAAAAGCGCAGGACCTGACAGATCCCCTACTGAATTTTATCTTTTCAATGTTACATATAAGGGCATCACTAAGCCTTGAACAGATGAGGTAAGATGAATATTTCTTGATCAAATTGCTAAAGGAGTCTGCCCTTCTGACAAAATCAATCCATTCTTGCAAATAATATTAGGCATCTCATATTAAAATGAAACCATTCTCACAATCCAGAGGAGAAGCAAACACAAACTTTAGGTTTCTAAATCTTTCAAAAACTACTCTTCCCAAATCTAAACTCTCCCAGGAATCTTGATTCATTTTCATCAAATGTTAAGTAAAGCTATAATCCTGTAATCCTGCAGGGAGAAAGCCTGGTGATGAACTAATTGTAAAGAATTGCTTTAAAAGTAAGTTAAAGACAAATTAAAGCTCCCTATGATTTCTTCATTAACCATTTACAAGTTTTATTTTATTTAATGTTATAAAATTATTTTCCTGGATATCAAAATATAGGTTCTTGGTAATAGAAAAAACTAGTGTTTTATTCTACAGTAAATTCTAGCAGGACTTCTGAGTAACGTTTTATATTTTCTGCTCAAGTCATTGTACTTGCTTGAAGACATTTGCTCCCTAGAAAAATGGCATATATTTTATTTTGCAACTGCCACGCCACTTGTTTTCCTTATTTTAAAGTGCACGTACATCCTGAGTAGAAAATGAAAAGCACCATTTTCCCTGGAAGAAACCTCTTCACTTTATTATTTCTTTGGACAAGTCATAATGCAGAAGGTTTTAGTTTCTTTGTCTGCTGAAGCAATAGGGAAAAAACACAGAGTGCAGAGTAAAAGACCAGGGTTCTAGTTAAATTTGTGCTATTGCTGCCACTCCTTTTCACTGTGTATATCTGGGTTTTGTTGTTGTTTTAAACAAAATGTATTGTGCATACTGCAAATTTACATCATGAGTTTGGGGAACATAATGTCATGGTTACTACAGGGAAGCAAGTTGAAATGCCTATGATCTCAAATAGATACTTTGTAGCAAGAGTGGCCACAATTTGCTTATTTAATAAAAATTTCAATACTGCAGTTTTATTTTCTATACGCCCAGGATTGTGATAAAGGCTTTATTTAATTTCTTCATATAATCCTTTCAAAAGCCCATTATACAGATCAGGAACCTGGAACCCAAGAGGCTCTGCAACTCCTGCATAGTCTTTTGCCTAAGGGTATGGGTTCCTATATTAAGACCTAAAATCCAGTATAAGGATCCTAGAAGGTGGGGCTTTTGGAGGTGACAGGTGATGAGCATGGAGCCCTGTACTTAAAAAGAAGCCCCAGACAGCTGCCTCAACCCTTCGGCCAGGTAAGGACACAACAGAACTTGCTACAGATGAACCAGAAAGTGATCTCACCACACACCAACTCTTCCAGCTCTTGGTCTTGGATTTCCAAGCCTTTAGAACTGTTAAGAAAGTTTTTTTCTTAATGGCATTTTGTTATAGCAGCTCAGATGGGCTAAAACCTTGGCAAGCAGTGGTGCTGGGATTCAAATTCAGATTTTTCTGCTACAGACTCTTAATATGATGCTTAGTTATGTTACCTTCTCAGTACCTCAGTATCCTGATAACTGAGAGGGTTGGTTTCAGTTTAGGTCTGGGTTTTATTTAGTCTCAAGATTCTTTTTTTTTTTTTTTAAAGAAAGAAAAACAAAAGATGAAAGCTGAATACTCTGACAGAAGCTGAAGCGGGATTCCCTATTAATTGTAGCCCATCCTTCCCCTGGAGGATCAGGAGGAGACTCTCTGTAACTGTAGGATTTCTTGGAACACTGTTTGAAAATGCCAGATACTTCAGGCCACTATTAAAGCATTTTCCAGCTCTACAAGTTACTGGTTAAGTGAAGAAACACATGCATTTTCATTAAAGCTGGGAACAGGTTAACTTATAGAAGCAGCCTGCTTGGTCTCTGTCTCCCTCTGGTCTCTTCTGAATAGGAATAACATTTTCATACATCTCCACACATATCAAGCCAGCACTTTAAGTAGTAGTTTATGGGAACAAAAGAAACATAAATAACAAGACTGAATCTTTAACAGAAAAGATAGAGTGAATATAAATATCGATTTGGCAAATACTTTGTATTTCTCATTTCTGTTCTTGTTTCACTTAGGTTCAGGTTTGACAATAGCATCACTTTTCAAAAGTAAAAGTAATTAATCACACGTGGGTGAATGAAATCCCTTAATTTGTTTTTAATTTATCCTACTTCAGGCATGGTCTTCAGCAATACCACACATATCACAATTGTAAATCTTAGTTCTGCGCTTGTTAGCTTCTATGAATTGGAAAAGAGGTAAAGAGCAAACTACTGTGGAAACACATAGTCTAAGGGAGCAGGAGAAATTCTGTTCAGCAAACATATACTGAGCATCTATCATGTACAGGTCATTTGCTAGGAATATGCTATGGGGTACGAGACATAAAGACAGAATCTCTGCTCTCAGGGGGCCTCAGTCTCGTGGGAAATTCACACATGCAATAATAGCCAAATTGAATGTAAATAAATAAGCAAAGTGCATGACAAAATTATTAGGCATGAGACTGAGAAAGTGGTCAGTTCGGAATGACAGAATCCAGGAGGGTATCAGAGCTGGACCTGAAGGGCAAGTGAAAATGTGGGAAGAGCACCTAAGGGTTGTTTGCTATTAGACATTTTGGCCTCTGAGTTTGGACCATCTTGATTTTCATTGCAGGTGAAGTGTAATTTTAAATCTTGCTTCTGATGTGCCTCTCCACATCTTCAAGATGCCATTCAGTCCTCAAGGAGTAGTGATGAGACTGGAGCAACAACAGGGCCACAGTGACTCAGAATCTATGTTTCCTCCTTTTTCCTAAAGCACCAGTGCAATCATTCCTTTGTAGATAGACCACTTCAGACGGCTCATGATGGCCCCTCTTCCTCCGGCCGTACCTCTTGCAACTTTATGTTCATATCCCACTGGAATTATTAGATAGCACCCTAGTTGTTCTTACCACTTCTAGATCTTGCTAATTATGTCCTAAACTTTTCTCCACCAAGGGAGTTTACAAATTTGAAAATCTAATTAGATCATTCTCTAAAATAAAACTTCAACTTCATAATGGCTTTCAGTTATAAAAAAAGAAAAGAAAAGCTACTCTGGATGGAGGGCACATCTTGTCTGGGTCTTTAACCCAGTCCACAGGTAGGTCTCTAAAATTGTCCCTTGCAATTCCTTACTTACACCCTACTCTATTCTCTATGCAATTGCACTGTTCTGTCTGTAGAGTTTTTGGTGATTCATGTTGTTTTCTGTCTCTGTTCCTTTGAATAAGCCTTTGCCTAGAAAATTTCCACCTCTGCTCCTCCCCTGTGACTGATTGACTCTTGTCACTCAAGCCCCCCCCCCTTTTTTTTAAAGAGAGAGAGAGGGACAGTGAGAGAGATGAGAGAGAAAGAGAGAATCAGTTTTATTCAGCTTTTCATGCAGCTTTCCTTACTCCCATACTTTATTGTGTACGTAGTGCTGGGGTTTGAACTCGGGTCCTTGCACATGCCAGGCAAGTGCTGGAACTGCAGAGCCACCACTCCAGCCCCTCAAGGCCTTCTTTTGATGTTGCTTATTTCTAGAGGCCCTCCACATCTACCTTGAATTCCTCTTATATGGGCACACACAGTCCTTTGTAATTATTAATTGCAGCCATTTCACTCTGCTTAATATTTGCTTATTTATATAGCTATGTGATCTCTAAAATTAAGATTGTGTTTAGTAAAAGAAGAAAGAAGAAAGAGTCAGTGAGGGAAAGTGGGGCAAAGGGAGCATGGAAGGGAAAGAAGAGAGTTAGTGCAGTAAAAATTAGACCCATCCCTCCTCATCCAGAAGGCAATGCAGAAATAATATAGCAGCTGAGGATCCAGAGGCTGGAGCCATGGCTCAGCAGTTATGGTGTTTGCCTGGCATGCACAAGTTCCAACCCCAGCACCATGTACACAATGAAGTTTTGGAGAAACAAAAGCCACATGAAAAACTAAATAAAATTAATTCTCTCTCTCTCTCACTGTCCTTCTCTTTTATAAAAAAAAAAAAAGAATGCAAATCCAATACAAGTTAGTTTGCTGCACTGAATTATATTTTGTTGGAAACTAGTTGATAAATCAGGCCTATGTGCAAGAGTATAAAATGAGATGAGTGTGAGTGTATATTTATAGTATTAAAATTTTGCTTTGAATTTATTCTGTAGACATTATAACCCAGAGAGAAAACTGAATAAACATTTCTGGGTCCTGAATATTACACAAGTTAAAAAAAGTCTTGTTTTTTGGAATGTGTATTAGAGTTAATAGAGAAAATGGGATGTTTATACTACAGAAAAAAAAGAAACTTGGAGCTTAGACTAAGACCCCTCCTCAATAAGACTCAAATGCTTCATTGGGCTATGGTGGCATTTTGTCCAAAGTTATTATATTTTAGGAAGATTTTGAAAAATATTCTTTCAATGATCTTTATTCCCTGTGAAGGACTGAATTTAGCAGAGTTTATAATCATTCATCAAGCAGATACTATTTTTTAAAGTAACCCTTCTTTTCAACATTTGAAACATCATCTTATCTCTTTTTTCATGGAATTTGCCTCAATTCTATGACTCTTCCATGGTACCTTTTAGCATCCAGGATTATAGTTCTACATTAACAAGTCTTTTGTGCTAGCTCTAGGCAGATTTTATCTTGTAATTTTTCTTTGCTCAGAGGCTCGGTTTGACTAGAATCTCAGCAACCTCTCACTGTCTCCATCGGCAATGCCTTTCATCAAGAATAAGGACACTAAAGGGGAAACAAAGACAGAAAATAAAACGAAACATGTGTTTTAAGAGATTTGAATAAGATATTTTAGTAAGTCAATTTCATGTCACCATCTTGAAAATTTACAGCAGTCAGCACTGTAAACACGTACGTGACAAACACCAGCAGCTCGCTGCCTGCAAAGTTCATCCACTCATTCACGAGGCAGATGTTTCATTTAATACTCTTCATACTATAGATTAGGATTATTTTTTCTTTCTCTCTCTCGCTCTCTCTGTTTTTTGAAAGTGAGGGGGGAAATTTCCCTGACATGCTACTAATATCATCTCACACTGTGGGCCAGATGGTGAAAAGTGCAAGGGCTGCAGCTCAGTTTATGTACTATATTGCGGGGGAAAGGAATTTTGTTTCAGAATGAGTTTCAGCTTGATCATTTGTTTCTGTAATCTAAACATGAGTCAATGAGTAAAGTAGTACCAGTCGAACTTCAAAAAGTTCTTGAGAATAAGTGCTCTAAAATGCGATGCATCTGGAGGATGAACCTTGCAGCATCCTGACCTCCCACATCAAGAAGAAACAGGATGAGATTCCTGGGTAGCTGACTTAGGAAAGCACCCTCTCCATAAACACTTGCCAGAAAACCTACGTATAATAATCCTGTTGGTTTTTGGACAAAGATCTTTGGAATGCTTTTTCAAGCTCCTTTTAGTATAGTTTGTATCATGTGCATTTAGGATTATGACCAGCTTTAGTACTATATTCACTTACGTTCATTGTTGTGTTCATAATTTCAGAGAATAAAAAATGCCATTAAATTATAGTCACTAAATATTGGTAGAATTTGAAGAAAACTTAGAAATCAACCAGTGTTCTCATCTGCTATGACACATCAGAAGGTAAGAGGAGATTAAAAAAAAAAATTCGGTAACACGTGCCATTCTGAAAGATTGGATAATAAATGAATTGTAAACCAATACCTACCCTATGTTTATGGTTGGTTATTCCCCTAAAATTCCATGACCCCAATAAGCTGAGAATAAACAAGAGTCCCTGCATTGTGACTGAGTACTATTACTTACACTCTATAGCTCTCAATGGATGTTTTCATTATCTATAGAAAAGAAAGCAACCTGTCACGGAGATCACCATGATTTTCCAGCTAATGAAGATTTGATATAATTATTTGTTGAGGTGGGGTGGGGGATGTCAGTGTTCTGTCCTTTAAATGCAAAAGGTCAAATCTTTATGTTGGAAGCAAGCTCCCCTAGTGGTCCACAGCTCTGGCTGCCTTTACCCATGTGTGCCTCAGAGGGGCACCAGGACTACCTTCCTGATAGGGCAGGCTGATGACCCACCTTGATAACCACTTGCCCTGAGATGCCATGGCCTGTTCATGTTCCTTGGTGTTAGCATTCTCATGTTTGATTATCCAGACAACTTTTACTCATATGCTGTCAGCCTTCCCCAATTTCCTCCCTCTCAATCCCAAATTACAGAAAATGTTATCATCTGCTACTCAGCATTCTTGCTCCCCCTCTCATCTAAAGAGAGTTTCAGATTTTCTGGCCTTATTCTCATGCACTTTTGTTGCTGAATCAGAAGAATGGTGAGGGAGATGCAAAAATAGAAAAGAGAAAAAGGGTAAGGATTGCTGGATCTAGTCTCTCGAAACTGCTCTAGTGAAAAGGACCTGGATCATTGAAAAGTAAAGAGAAAGTTTTGAAGAATTCAGGGAGACTAAGATGCAGTAGGTATAAAAGAACTAGAGTAGAGAGAGAGAAAGGACCATGGCAAGGTGTGTGAGAGAAATTGGCTTGAGGTTTCCAGGTGAGCGGTTAAGGGCCTGCTACGAACGTACGACTGGGGAGGAACAGAAAGTAGTTTTGAAAAATGTTGCTTTGATTTTGAAATATGTTTCATATGATGATTTTAAGCTGATGTAAGTAAAGATTGGAATAGTTTATTAGTTGTTGTTTAAGTTTCTTCTAGTTCCTAGACTCTGAGTACAACTCAGTGCAAATAGACCGCAGGGATCCTAAGACTTACAAGGATTGTACTTGTTCTTTTCTTTTTCTCTTTGGCTCTGTCATCAGCATTGCGCATTAGCAAGAGATTTAAGTTCTTAGAAACAATGAGAGTATTTTACAAATTCAAAATGTTACTGCCAACATCAGCGTTAATTTTTTTATTATTTTTGGGGGGGCATACTGGGGATTGAACCCAGGGAAGCTTAACCACTGCACAACATCCCCATTCCATTTTTATTTTTGAGACAGGGTCTCACTAAGTTGCTCAGGGCCTCCCTTAGCTGCTGAGGCTTGCTTTGAACTTACGATCCTCCTGGCTCAGCCTCCTGAGGCTGGGATTATAGGTGTGCGTCACCATGCCTCACTATCAATGGTAATTTTTGAGTGAAGGATATGCCTGCTAAAATAATTGTTTACACTTAAGTTCATCTCCATTCACTGATAAGCATACATCCAAGATTTAAATAAATGTAGTCAGTGGTTACTGGTTATCAAATCAGATAAAGTCTTTCTGAAAATGTATGTATTTACCAATATCCCACACATGAAGTAAATGCAGGGTAAAGAACATGGAATCATTAGCGTGGCAGTTTTCAAAGGCAGTCCTATTTCGGAAAAACCCTGTTCTGGTGTTTACAAATCAGTCATCAAAGACGGAAAACAACATGAGACCAACAAAAAAGGCACAAAGCAAAATCTATTGAGAACTGTTTTGTGGCAACGGCAGGTGGACCCACAAGGAGGGAGGAAGGAGTTTAGATATTACCCTAAACTCAGGTAAGCTATGTCCAATCAGAAAGAACATATCTAATCTTCCTCAAAACCTATTATCCAGTTCTAAGGTCAGTTAAGGAGCAGTCTGGGCCTCCATGGCTGCCAAAGCACTCTTGTCTATCTAAGATACAGCCCTGTGCTTGGAGAAGTGCAGTTGTACTGGCGATGGAAGTATGGGAAAAGATGCAAACTGTACATTTCAGTTAGGTACTTTTTATTTCCAAAATATTTAAAAAGGAAAATACAGAGGGTAATTTAACAAACATCCATTTACATACTATAAAGAAATAAATGTTAACGTTTTGTGTTATTTCCTTGACAGCATTTTTCTTTAAATGATAAACATTAAAATGGTATAGAAATTCTTTTATCCTCACCCATCACATTATGTCCTTCCTCTTGAGAATTAACCACTTTTCTTAAATTAGGATGTATCATTCCAGGTCTGCATCATTTCTGGCTATTTTAAAAACATATGTGTCCACGAATAATATATAGGATAATTTTGCATGCTTTAAAAAAATTAACCAAATAGTTTCTATTGTTATCCTTCTTCAACTTGGTTTTCTAATGTTATTTTAGAATCTATTAATGTTGAAGAATGAAAGTCTACTTAATTTATTTTAAACTTGGTAAGAGTATTCAATGGCATGTATATATTTTAATACATTATGCACTGACGATTACCCCAGACTTAAATTCCAATGATACATGATTTTCTATTTCCCTACATCTTTGTCATTTATTATTGTCAGACTTAGAAATTCTTGCACATCTAGTGATTATAAATTTTTTTCTTTGTTGTGTTGTATTATTTCAAAAGATAGATTTTGACAGCATAACTCCGTGTTATCCTTGCTCATTTTGTCAAGAGCATAACAACAGCAAAGTATCCCCACCCTTATTTGTGGCTCAAAACAATTATTCCATCTTTCAGCTGTTTACTTGATTTCAATAACTTTCAGATACACACCAAATAGTTGAGGGTTGCTTACATTGCCTTAATACTGTTCTTTGTTGAAAGTCTTTAAAACAAGCAGAACTTTATTATGTGAAAACTATAAAGCATAGATAACAAAAAATTAACTGACTGTTGTGGATTAGAAAAAAGTTCCTAACATCTCTTTATATTATTTTATTAGTAGATAATGCAGTTTACTTAAAGAGAGAGTTATTTTTAAGATTTAGTAATACAGCAATCTTGATGATTATTACTTTTTCATATTTTTAAGAGAAAAGGACAGTGAGAGAAAGAAAGAGAGAATCAATTTTTGTTGAGTTTTTCACATGGCTTTCCTTGCTCTGATACTTAGTTATGTACGTGGGTATTGGGTCTTGAACCCGTGTACTTGCATATGCCAGGCAAGCACCTAAATTGCCAAGCCACCTATCCAGCCCCAATTGTTCATATTTATAGAAGAAAAAAGTTCATAAATTTAAAATTGTTCTATTATTGACACACACTCCAGTTTTCTACCAGTGTAAAAATCTAGTAATTATCACTAGAACCACTCTCTAAAATTAAGTATTGTCGATAAATAAGGAATAGGAATGTCATTTATTTCTTAACATTCTAAAGGCAAATATATCTACCTATTATCCTTTTCAATAACCTGACACAATGACAATGGAATAGAAGGTTGTCACAGTATAATAATACCGGCTGAGAAATTAATACTGAGGGGAAGCTGAAGCATTTATCAAAAATAAGTGTCGAAGTGAAGGAGAAACGGTTATTTTTTCAAAGTAAGAGACATTGATCCTCTGTGATAATGTTCTATTAAAATGACTCTATTTCTGTTACACCAATTGACTGATTTTGGCACAATTATTTTTAAAAATAAAATTGATGTGCTGTGGTCCTCTTCCTTTCTTAGGGACATGTTTACCCATTGGTGCTTCCTTTCAGCACTTGCATGTGCATCTCTTAATCCTTGAATGAGATGAGAATGCAGCACCTCTGCAAATTTGTTCACTCTTCCTCTCCTCCCAACATCTGAATTGTAATCTCTTTTTATGCAAGTTACTGATTTACACTAAGAAGAGTTAGGAAAGTGATGTGTTCATTAAGGACACCAGCCTCTGTATCTCCTTCACTCTTACATGTCTAGCCCAACTTCCACTGAATGAGGTCTTCCAAAGTGTCATGGCTTCTGAGACACCACTTATGGCTGTCACTCTGGGGTCTAGAGAAAGCATATTACTGCTCAGTTTTGCTCTCACCCCTATTGTACAGCTGAAAATGTAACACTTAAACATGAAAATTTGGGACAACCTACATAGGCCAGCTCAAGCCTCTGTAATTTGTCTTTTCTACAAATTAATAGTTAGCAGCTTCCACACTTGAAATTTCGATTATAGATGTCTACAAGTATTTTTGGCATAAAAGGCTACCAGATTAATAGAGTTTAAAATTATAAAAATAATGTGAAAATTATAATGCATGGCAATTTAGAAAATCACATTGAAAGCAGGATAGGTGTTTGAGTTATCTTTATATTCCCACAGAGACCATTTAAGGGCTTGCATGTAATATATTTTCAAAAAACAGTCTTTAGATAGTATTAAAAGAATGATGCCAACAAAATATAAAAATTTTATCATTTATTTGATATCTAACCAAGCTACCTAGGATCCTCCACACCCCAGATTCTCCTACTAGGAACATAGAGCTAAAGGAAGAAGAAATAAATACTTTTTAGCTTTGGAATGTAGTCTGCAAGTATATTCCAATAAGACACAAATATGTCCATAGGTCTGGTCTGTTTTTAGATAGATAATCCTTGGAAAACTTCTCATGGAAGCTTCAATTTAAAGTGGCCTTTGTAGATAAGAAAAATTTCAACTCTTCAGAAGAACTTCATTTTCAAGTTATCAAAGGGAATATTCTGAGCATATAAGCTAGTGCATCATTATATACAGTTAATTTTCTCTTCATTTTCATTTTTTAAATGAATGTTGGTGACCTTATCAATAAAATAAAAAATGAATTTCATTTTTACTGACAGAACAGAATGTATAACATAGCCTCAATAAATCTTAACCTTTTTATACACAAACACATACACATACACACAAATAATTCAAAAAAAGCATTTCTAAAATCCTCATTCCAATCCTTTGTTGCTTTCACGTTAGTGAGATTTTAGCACACAACATACACATGGGAGAGAGAGAGAGAGAGAGAGACAGTCACTTGGTGCTAAGAAAATATAATAACAGTACAAAAAGTATAATTTACAGTACAACATTTATCACATAATAGCCTACCAACCCTTCTATAATATGTACCCAGTGGGCGCTCAATAAATATTAATTGATGATAATGATCGTTTGAAAAAGTCATTGAACTTGCTTCAAGAAATGAAACTGTAATGAATATCTGGTATGTGAACTGGCTTCACTTGAGGGACATACTGGTAAACAGAGGCACTGTGCTTTGCTTACAGGTGATCGTCAGCTTTCTGTGGCTCATAAGATGATTTTCTTGCTTTGTACCTCAGTGTTTTATATCTTGAGCCTCACACACCGCCCACCTCCTGCGTAAAATTTACACAAGCATTGAAAGATTGTGGAATACCCAAGGAAATCATTTTTCAGTCGATTGAGTTCTTAATGGAAAAAGCTCTCTGAATGCTATCTTACAAATTAGAAGATCCCCTGCTTTCTAAATAGTTCAATTGAAACCAGCTTTGTATTCATCCTTCAGGTCATTCAGGCTGAAATGTTGTTAAGTCTTAAGTCCAAAAGTCAGACTTTTAAAGGTAAAATGTCAAGTCCTTTTAGGCTTCAACTGACCTTTTAAACCAGATTAGGGATTTGAAGCATTACACATGGATTTCCACATTTTATATCCCCATATTTAACAAATGATCAAATGTAACTCCCAAGAATACTATTTTTACAAGCTTGACATTTTGGGTCTGAAAGGTGGCTGTCTGACTCTTTTTACATAAATTTATTGGTGGGGGAATTTAGCGCATTCTTCTTTCTTTCCCATCTCCATTTCTCTGAAGAAACTTTATATGTTTTACTATAAAGTACACAATAACCAGTGCTTTAAAGATTCAAGAGAACCAAATTTTTGTAGTTCTTTAACCCAAGAGTCAGTAAGGTGAAAGTAAACACAATAGATTCCACATAACGATGGTGATGGTGATAATCCCGATACGTGTCCCACATTATAAATTTCTTGGGTCTTTATTTTTCTTTGTGTTCTCCATGGGATTTTGCCCACAAGTGTCCCTAGTATTAAATCTCCTTGTTCATTTATCCTGGAATTATTTGCTATTCTTACTCTTCTCTATTGCTGCTCAACCTTACCTGAATATTAGTTATCTGGAAAGCTTACCCCCCACACACAAATAATACAAAACAATGCTCAGACTAAACACGAAATCAACTAAATTGGAATTTCTGGTACTGAACCTTAGCACCATTGGTTTTTAAATCTCTCCAGATGATTCACCCATGTAGTAAGTCTGTGCAGCACCCCAAAGAACTCTAAGAACTAAGTAGTAATAAATATTTATACAAATTAATAGAAATAACTTAATTGTGAAAAGAGAAAAGTGAGAAGCTTTATTTGGTCACTTTGTACTTAGATTCTAATATTTATCAGGGAGAAAATACAATATCTCTTTATCTGACAAGTTTTTATTGAGATCTTCTTATATGCAGGACAGCTAAGGAACATGTTAGCCCGTGCCTTGAAGCATGGAATTCAATAGGAATCATAGAACATGGATATCTGTATCGGCAGCATAAGAACATGGTACACATTCAGATGTTTGTATAGGCTGAGGTCAGTGAGATTCATAATTTCAGGTAAACAAAATTAAAGAGAAAGAAACTAACACTGCTCCCACCTCTGTGCAACCCTGCTAACTCCTGAATCTTTTCATGAAGTCAAGACAAGTTCAGCAGCAACTCCACAATGCAAATGTACTTCTGAATCCCTATGACAATCTCACTCCTCCAATGAAATGATGGCTGCTATGATGAAGAGGAATTCTATACAAACCTGTCTATACCCAGAACAGTATTTAAGAATGGGAAATGAGTACCAAAAAGGATGACAAGCCTGAAGTACTCAGAAATAACATCATTCACTATAAGGGGAATTAAATATATAAAGGGCCAACTGATGCATGCAGTGTATGGATCATGTTACATGACTCTAGATTTCTGTTCAAGTGAATATTGCAATATCAAGACAAATTAGTTGTTGGTAACTCAAATTGGATGATTTTCCTTTAAAGCCACTCTGAAGGGCTTTGGTTGTTATGTTGACTTCCTGTCTGATTTTAGTCTCGAGGTTCTAAAGTCCTGTGTATTTTTGCTGGGGACATAGGGATAGCTGAAGAGTCCCCAACATATACCTCAAATCATTTTGAGTTGAGTCATTCACGGTCCATTAAATGGAGATATTTAAGATGTGAGAATTTAAAAGATAGTGTACATGGTACTGTATCTTGAAAAAAAATGCGGACTCCAGAATAACAATAGAGAAAACCTCCTTTACGTCTCAAGGGATGGTATAAGAAAAGTAAATGTAAAGAGCAGAGAAAATTCAATGAATGCAGAATTGTTCATTGTGGTGGTGTGGGCTTAACAAAGTCATGTTAAGAGGCTGGAAGCTATAGAAAGGAGGTTTTTTAAATTTTATTTTGTTGGACAATTCTGAGCATATTGGAAGTACATTCTATATATATTATAATATTTTTGGACAGGACCAAAGAGGAAATCTACTTCAACTTTATGATTAGGTAGATAAACGTAAGACCAAAAATAATAATAAACAGAAGATATGTTGAAGACAGTTGTTGGTGAAGGAACCAGAAACAAAACACAGGTATCCTGAATTTTCCCATTAAAATATTCAATCTCAGAAAGTCAAGGTGGACTATTGTATGATACTTATCTCAGGCCAAAGAGCCTAAAAATAAAGGCATATCTATAAAGAAATAATTTTAAACAGTTACTTAAAGTGAACATACGAGGGCTGGAGTTATGGTTCAATAGTTACTGCGCTTGCCTGGCATGTACCAGGACGAACCCCAGCACACGTACACAATGAAGTGTGGCAGCAAAGAAGACACGTGAAAAAAATAAATAAAATTGATTCTCTCTCTAACTGTCCCTCCTCTCTCTTAAAAAAAAAAAAAGAAAAAAGAACATATGATTGGACAATGTCAAAGAATCTTAATTTCTAATAACAAAAGAACAATGGCAACTCAACTCACACACACCTTTGAGAAGTGATTTCAGGTCATTCATTACCACTCATTTTGGAAACAATTACCTGGCAACATTATTGGTTCCTCCATGAGAAATGTAGTCACTTCCATTTTTCCTAGTGAATTTCTTTCTTCCGCATTAAAAATAATTTGCTCATTTGAATTATTTCAGGCATTATCATCATCAAATTTTTCTAAAAAATGAATATTGACTAGTTAATTTTCCTTGCCAGTTATACTCTCTCCCTTTTTATTACTCTTACGTTGTTGCTTTTGCCACATTCTTTCTTAACTCTCAGAAAGAGTAGACATTTCCTTAAAAATCAGTTTCAAAAACAAAATACTATATGATCCACCCAGACTGAAAGGGTGAATTGTTGTTTATGATTTTTAAATCAAATATTAAAATCCAAAAGATAGTTAAGTCAATATTCCTTTGCCTTTTGTGGAATATGAAAATGGAAATTGCAGGTTAGATCCAAACTATAACTTAATAAAAGCTGGAGATGAACCAAATGTCTGAGGAAGTTTTTAGAAATTTCCTCATTAGATAATTATATATTCTTCTCTCCAGGATAATTTGTGTGCAATTCTGTCTGGAAATACAAGAGTTTTATTTGGGATGGGGGTCTCTCTCAAAATAGAAATAGAATATTATCATAAACTACTACCTCCTTCAATTTATTTGGCCAGTATGAAAAGACCTTATAGATGAAAGAAGAAAGATGTTGAGATTGCTAGTAAGAATTAATAGCACAATATTATTTTAAAAATAATCCACTCAAAATATAAAGGATTTTGGTGTTATACAAAAAATAAGATTGAGGGTGTCAGTGTAGAAAAATTATTTATTATCATTTTGACATTTCCTGCAATACATGGTATACAACTAATGGCATAGAAGTAAATTAACTCTTCACAGCTCTGAACTTGCATTGAATGCAGTAGTTATGAGGTAAATAGTCACTGCCTTTAGAGACAGGGTCAGAAAATAGAAAAAAATAGCCATGAAATAAAGTCTAGGCATTATTGGTTAATAGTATGAAGCTTCTAAGTAAAAAAGCAAACACAGTCTTGCTTTTTACTTTAAATCAAACTAAGCATGTGGTATAGTAGCTATGTACAATGCTGAGGAATAGGGGCATAAAAGATACACAAGTTACTTTAGAGATTCTTGAGAAATCCAAAATTTATAGGGGCCACTGGTAATTGGAATTAAATGTGATAAAGAAAATTAGTAACAGCCTAGAATTTGGAGTTGGAAAGTAATGGTTTTAAGTCCTGGCCCTTGGGTTGACTGCATATATGGCATTGAGTGAATGATTTAACATCCCTAAAGCCAGTGCCCTCATTCATATCATAGCTAATGTGTATTGAGCCCTTTACCACCTATCAGACACTCTAGTAAGGAACTCCTTAGTATTAATCATTTAATCCTCACAATAAGCCTGTCATCACTCTGGTTCTGTGGATGAGGAACCTGAAACGTGGAGTTAAGTAACTTGTCCTAGGTACGAAAGCTAGTGTTTTAGTTAGCTTTTTCACCACTTCGACCAAAAGAGCTTTCGAGAACAATTTTACATTGTTTTTCAAGATCAAGAGAGACAGAAAGAGAATCAATTTTATTTAGTTTTTCATGTGGCTTTTTTTTCTCCAACACTTTGTTGTGTATGTGATGCTGAAGTTCAAACCTATATCCTTGTGCATGCCAGGCAAATGCCTTAACCACTGAGCCACCACTCCAGCCCCACAAAAACAATTTTAGAGGAGGAAAAGTTTATTTTGTGGGCTCATGGTTTCAGAGGTCTCAGTCTATAGATGGCCAACTCCATTGCTCTGGACCAGAGGTGAGGCCAAACATCATGGTGGAAGAATATGGTAGAGTGAATTGCAAAGTGATCAAGATACAGAATAAAAGAAATGAATACTTTCTCTGAAAACAGAAGTGTGAAAGGGCTCTCTGATACTTACTAGCTTCCCTAAGAACTATGTGTAAACAAAAAATATCCATGCTCTGTAAAAATACCCAGTCAATTCAATAACAGAAGAAGGAAAATTCCTTCTCCAAATTTAACATTGATCATTTTTTGTCATTTAGGCTCAGAATCTTAATTTGCGAGAAACACAAAGAAGATATGGGGGGGGAGCAATGATGCCTATTTCCATCTTTAACTATAACCTGAGTGTGCTCAGTCAAAATGCTCAATCTTCTGGAAAACAATTTTTCAATCTATCAAATATAGTAATTCTCTCCCTCAAGTACAGTAGCAAGATTTTTTAAATTTTTTTAAGAGGGAAAGGGACCGTGAGAGAGAGAGAAAGAGAGAATCGATTTTATCTAGCTTTTCATGTGACTTTTGTTGCTCTGACAGTTTGTTGCATATGTGGTACAGGGGTTCAAATCTGTGCCCTGGTGCATGCCAGGCAAGTGCCATAACCTCTGAGCCACTAGTCCAGCCTCCAGTAGCATGAATTTTAATTAAGTAATACTAGATAAATACCATGAGATCCATGGATGAAAGATGTTTCAGAGAGCAGATAATTTTTTTATTATTATTATGTCTGCCCTGGAAGACCTAAGAGGGTTGATTTCTTCCTGTTAATAGCTCCCATTCTTTCCAAAGGATTGTTGGTTCAAACATGCTGGCACCACAGGGAAATGTTCCAGTCAGATGGGAACACTGCTTAACTCTTACATCTTTTCTTTCTTTAGTCCTTAAGTTTTAGTCTACACATTTCCTGCTGCTTTGGTCTGTAGTTTAGCAATAAGAATTAGGATTTTCATTTTCTCTTTCTCTCTTTTTAATTAACACCCTATTTCACTTGTTATTGTGAGGAAGTTTTTTTCCTTCTTCTTAACAGAGAAATTGCAACATAATCACATATTTATAAAGTTTTTGAAAACAAGGATGAAAAAATGTTGGTATTAATTCCAAGGTTGTAGGTGGGACCTTGAGTAAATCAGAGCAAAATGAAGGGCTGTGTGGTCCAGGTGTGTGGGTGTGGGTGGTTCTGCTGGTGGAGGGCTAGGAAGTCAGTCTCCCCTGTGCTGGTCACTGGTCATTACCTCTCTTCTCGACAATGAGATTTCCTTGAAAATTTAGATTTCTTTTTACTGAATGGATTTTTAAGCTAATATCCCTTTTTGAGATATTTGTAAGTTTATGAAACAGGCAATCAAGGCTAAACAAAATGTAGAAATTTCAAGCAATACTTTACATCAGGCTAATCTGAATTTCAGATTTCAAAAAGCATAGTGGTATTCATTTTCTGATAAAATTTAAAGACACATAAATTTCAGTCATCTATATTGAGCTTGGTATTCAGTATTTCTTATGCTCAAAATCTTTCTGACTAGCCTGTTGTCTTTTACATCCTCCATGTCCTGGCCCAAATCCACACTTCTCCTCCACCTCCACACAATTTAATTCAGTAAATTCAGGATCCTAAATCTCTCTCTCTTACCATAATAGAGAAGAAAAAATATACCTTTCCTCCAAACTCAGGGCACCACTATTAAATATGATCTGCAGGTCTACAGTTAAAGTCTGGTGCCACCAAAACACTTTATAAATTGCAAGTCCCAGAGTAACAGGATATATGTTAAAGATTTGCTTGTGATGAAATTGCTGTGAAAAGAACAAAGTGGTTTTAATAGACCAAGAAAAGAACTTCAGTAACATAGGAAATTTGAATCTGTACCAGCAAGTTTATTGAGTATTTTCACAAATGAATTATGCATTCTGAGAATCATAGATACTGGAAATGTCATCACAGACATTTAAGATGATGATCTGATGAGCCAAGTCTTTGCCCTACCCAATTTTCTATCACAGTGTTGTCTCCTTGAAGTCTGCAAAAGCTGAATGCATATGCTTGACCAAAGAACACAAGATACCTCCCTTAATGGGCCATATGCAACATCATCATGGCTCTATGCCATGGTTCTATTTTTATACCTCTGAACATTTGTTTTCTGATCTCATGCTAAACCTGAACATTTCCCTGGGTCTTTTTATTCCTGTGGCTATATATCCTTACTCAAATTTTGCTAAACTACTTTGATGCACAGACTGGGAGAATGCTAATCAAACGTCAATAATCCTTCAGATAGCAAGACTGCATGGACTGCAACCAGGAAATTTTTAAAACAGAAGAGAGTCTTCTGCCAAGGCTACTATGACTTCCCTTTGTTGTCTTCGCCTATGACAACAATAATAAATTTCCAACCCAAGGTACAGTCAGTGAGTGAAACCAACATTACCTCCTATAACCATCATTGAGGTATTAGCTCTCTTTTCTTAGGGAGAATTTAATAGAAATATTTGAGATGGTTTCTAATTATATCTGATTTCATTTCTTAGAAGATAGTTCAGGGGCTGGAGTGGTTGCTCAGTGGTCATGGCACTTGCCTGGCATGCACAGGACATGCATTTGAACCACAGCACCACATATATGACGAAGTATTGGAACAATGAAAGCAACATGAAAAACTAAATAAAATTTATTCTCTCTCTCTCTCTCTCTCTCACTGTCCCTTGCTCTCTTTACTAAAAAAAGAAGATAGTTCAAAGACATCATGTTTATAATTATGATTCATGGTTTATAAAATAAATCAGTGAGATGATTATAAACACATAAATGATATGTGTGTATATATATATAATCATATGTGTATATATATATATATATATATATATAATCACTCAAGGAATTTTTAAGAGGATAAAATAAAGAAAAGTTAAGAAAATTTTCAAAGAAACACATAGTTTTTTTTTAAAGAATACCCTATGTCCCAAATAAAATGAGACCAACATTATCAAGAGATTAATTGGTATATTATATCCACTAAATCAACACATTCCTTTAAGTCAACTCTTGGGTTCACGAAAATATATCATTCAACTAATTCTTGAAATTGGAGGTTACAATTATAATCTATTTCAAGAATCTGAAATCTTCATTTTAATATCTCATTAAACTACATATGAGTTGTGAGACATGAAAAGGAGTCATTTCCTCATTACTTCACCTTTCAATACTGGTATTATGAGATTGTCCAAAGAATTTATACATTGCCATGGGTATTTTAAACTTGTAAAAAATGTTAGAAGAAATGATTTTTAGAATACGCTCCAGTAGGTTTCGGTATTTAATGGTAGTTCTATCAGTAATACAGCAGAAAAGTACAAGTATTCATCAAAAAGAGATATAGGCTCCCAGGAAAAAATTTCTGAATTTGACTGTAGAAATTTGCCTTAGTTCTATCAAGATAAATTTTTTTTTTTCCAGGGCTGAGGATCGAACTCGGGCCTTGCGCATGCTATCAAGATAAATTTTAATAAGTTCTGGTGTTCTACCACACAGTTAGGGTGACTACAGACAAAGATAATGGGCATATGTTTCAAAAAGTTTAGAGGAAAGAATATTGAATGTTTTCACCACAAACAACGTTTGTGAATCCTTACCCTTTTTTGAACATTACATAGTACCGCATAAATGTGTACAATTTGTCAATTTAAATAAATTTTAATTAGTTTGCATAAATGTATAAAAAATGTTGTCATATGTATTAAGTGACAAATGTCATGCTAAACCTTCTACGATCTAGAGACAGTTTATCATATTTCCAGTAAAGGCAAGACAATGTGAAATACAGAAATTGCAGAAATAAGAAATGCATTGCAAATTAGTATGTCCAGCTTGTAGAGATAGGGTTAGTAAAATTCCAAGAAGGATGATACATTTGGGAAGACGAGTTGTGATAGAACAGTTCAACAGCACAGAAACTGCAATGACTGTAAGAATAGAGGGGTTAAGAGAAGTGAAATACAAATTCCCAGAAGAATAAATCCTATTTTGTCTATCACTATGTCCCCAATGCCTAGGATAGTGGAACTCAACAGCTACTTATTCAATTAATATATAAAAATTCATCAAACCTAGCCAATCATGCATGTTCTACAATTATGGAGTTTTCTCACAGTGATGAAAGATGTCAGATTAGAGGAAGCTGGATAAAGATACACAGCAATGCCCTGTATTATCTTTGCAACTCATCTGTAAATCTAGAACTGTTTCAAAACAAAAAATTTAAAAAACTTTCATGTATTCACGTTTTACTATAAAGAATTATGAGAATGGAGAAGATAGTGAGGAGAGGACTACTTGCCCAGGGCCCTCCTCTGAGGCCTTTATGATGATGGTGGCATCTTTTCAAGAAAATTTCAGAAGTGACCCAAAGTAGCCATAAAAAGAAAAAAAAACAAAAACAAAAAGTGAAGGCAATAAGCAATGGCCAGCCGACTATATTGATTCTCTGAGGAGCATTAGAATATGAGAGCAAAGTTCTAATTTTTGCAACTAAATAGGATGATGGGTAAAGCTACTGTTATATATTTGGATATTAGTGTAAAGATGTCTCCAAGTGGCTGAGAAAAGAGAAATATTCAGAATCCTTTATGATTTGGTTCTTCTCATGGCATGGTGTATGTGGCTGTTAGCTTTGCTCAGGGTAGGGAGAGCAGATTTAAAACCAAATGAAGAAAAGGGAAAAGGAAGTAAAGAAGGGAGGGAGAGAAAGAAGGAAGGAGGGAGGATGGGAGCAAGGAAAGAGCGACAGGGACAGAGGAAAGTAAACAAATTCTATGGAATTTAATAAATTCCATAAAATAAATACTATGTACAGTCCTTCAGTCAGGACCTATGGCATAAGGAAGATTGTCATTCTAAACAATATTAGGATTCGGGTAATTAAT
Organism: Aplodontia rufa; assembly: GCA_004027875.1. NCBI lineage: Eukaryota > Metazoa > Chordata > Mammalia > Rodentia > Aplodontiidae > Aplodontia > Aplodontia rufa. Next base: position 67,308 of record PVKS010008224.1, read on the forward strand.
ACAAAGACTTCAAATCAAAATTTGCCTCCAAAAGTAGTTTTCTAAAAGCAAACATTTTTAAACCTTTTGTGGGGCTGAGGATGAAAATTCTTGACTCTTTAGTATGGACTGAGTTAAGGGGCTGAAACACTACTGGAGAAGATGCAGGTTTGTTAGACCACGTACACTGAGCACTGGAGTCTGGTCTCCTTCAAATAAAATTGCATAAGCATGGAACTAATTCAAGATTTGGATTTATTTGCTACCAAGGGTCATTTGCAAAGTGGTAAATAACCTTGCTTTAAAAACCAAAGGGGAAATATAAACAACCAAAGAAATTATGATGCCACTTTTTGGCACATAAGATCCTGTATTTGTCATCAAGTCAATTGATCCTTCCTTCCTTGATGAATGAAATCCCCCTAGGCTCTGATTACACTGACATTTAGAAAGTCAGTTTCTAAAGTCAGTTTACTTCTGCAGATAGGAGTTTAGGCTTCATACTCTATCAGGTCTCCAATTTCTCTAATGTTTTTCATTATTGCCTGAATTTTACTTTCACTATATCCTCAGTCTGCTTAACATCCATAACAAATACGTTGTGAATGAATATATGTTATAAAGTTCTTTTAAGCTTTATACTGAGTATACCCAGGGTTTAGTGTGTTTTTGTTAGTTATTATTTCCTTTAAAGCAACATATATGATCATTGTTCAAAAACTTTAGATTTCATTGGTAATAAAGAACCTTAGTTACTGATGGGAAATATATCAATATACAGGACAAGCAAGCTTATATAAACAATGGAGAGCCATCCAAAATAAGAAGGGCTTCCCAGGCACTGAGGAAAACAAGACAAACAGAACAAAGAAAATCCAAATCCCCACTCTGTGTAGAACAGTACATATCAAGCAAATATGAAGAAGACGGAGCTGTCGTTCCGCCGCAGAGTGCCTTCCGTGTTGTATCCCATACTCTGCTTCAACCTGCAGTTCTTGTCTTATTGCCAACGAAATTGAAACATAGATAGGTGATGACTATTATGTAAGGGATGTAAGCCTTTGTGGGCATGATGGAGGCAAACCAAAGAGAAAGGAAAACTTCCTACGAACAGTGAGTTGTCCTGCTGAGTTATACCTCACTGTGTGACAAAGTACTCCCCAAACTTAATAGCTTTAAATAATAAACATATATTATTTAGTGTCTGTTAATCACGCATCAGGACGTGGCCTCTTGTTCCAAGCCCCTCATAGAGTATAAGCCAAGTGTCAGGATTACAGTCCTTTCAAGGCTTACCTTTGTGACTGTAGGCAGAATTCACCTCCTTACCATGTTTTGAACTGAAGATTTGGTTCAAAGTTCACTATTAACCTTGCTTCATGAGCATCTCTGTAAGGCAGTTCTCAACATAACAACTGACTTCATCAGCAACAGAAGTGGGGGGGATAATCAGGACACAAATCACAGTCTTTCATAACTTATTCTCAGATGTGACATACTATAACTTTTATCATATTTGCATTAGAAGTAAGAAGATTGGAATTCAAGAAGTGTAAAAGGATGTGAATACTAGGAATTTGATCCATTTTAGAAGTAACCTACCACATAGCCCAAGCCTGTACCCCCAGCACAAGCAGTTAGAATAGCTGATTCTCGATTACTCATATTTAGAAGGAACTTTCAAAGAATTACATTCTCACTCACTTTATCAAGTACACATCCTTTGCTTGATTTCTGAGGTTCCCATATTATAGTTCCGTTTTCCTCAACCAAAGATCTCTTCAATGAAAATTATCGAACATTGAAGAACGAAATCCAAGATGACCTAAGAAGATGGAAAGATATCCCTTGCTCTTGGATAGGCAGAATTAATATAATAAAAATGGCCATTCTACCAAAAGCTTTATATAGATTTAATGCTATCCCTATAAAGATACCTATGTCGTTCTTTAAAGACATAGAAAAA
>PVKS010008225.1:0-69299 GCA_004027875.1 Aplodontia rufa
AAGAGAGAACCTACAGAATGGGAGAAAACCTTTGCCTGCTACACCTCAGACAGAGGACTAATATCCAGAATATACAAGGAGCTAAAGAAACTAAACACCAAACTCACAAATAATCCAATCAATAAATGGGCTACGGATCTTAAAAGAAACTTCTCACCAGAGGAAGTACAGAAAGCCCATAAGTATATGGAAAAAATGCTCTACATTATTAGTTATAAGGGAAATTCAAATCAAAACTTCAATGAGATACCACCTCACTCCTGTTAGAGTGGCAAAAATGAAGAATACAAACAACAACAAATGCTTGAGGGGCTGTGGGAAAAGAGGAACACTGTTACACTGCTGGTGGGACTGCAAACTGGTTCAGCCACTCTGGAAAGCAGTGTGGAGAATCCTCAAAAAATTAAGGATGGAACAACCTTATGACCCAGCTAATCACTCTTGGGTATTTTCCCAAAAGAGTTAGTTAGAATCAGCATACTATAGTGATGTGGCTTCATCAATGTTTATAGCATCTCAATTTACTATTGCTAGACTATGGAACCAACCCAGATGCCCTTCACTTGACGAGTGGATACAAAAACTTTGGTACATATATACAATGAAATACTACTCAGCCATTAGAGAAGATGATATTATGGCTTTTGAAGTCAAATGTATGGAGATGGAAAGACTTACGCTAAGTGAAGTATCTCAATCTCGGAGACTCAAGGGCTGAATGGTCTCTCTCATCTGTGGAAGCTAGAATAGATCGGGAAGCAGTATGTTAGATGGCTAAGCTAATAATAACCTCAAATTGTATGACTCTTAATGCAACAGGGGGATGATTGCCTAGGATAACTGGAGGTGTAGGGTGGGGGACAGGGTGGAGGGAGGGCTTAGGAAGGATATCTAGGAGACTGGAGGGTGGGAATATGTGGGAATCATCTCAGAAGGAGATCTCTGACCTCCACAAGATATCCATTTAACTCAGGGGTTCTTCTGGGGGAAACAGCAACATGGGGAACCCAAGCTGGGCATCCATGACATGGCATTAGCCTTGGATAACTAAGTATATATACATTTGTTCTTGATTGTTTGACAATGTTTCCCCCTCCATTGTAACTCCATATTCATGTAATTAAAAAAACCAAGTCCTGATAGGCGAGAAATGGCAAGTACTCTATGCCTTGTTGAGACGCGTAAGCTTTAGACAATGGGAGGAAAGTTCTCTAATGATCAGGGACCTTCAACATGGGGAAGATTTTAGGGACCCAGTAGTTCGAGGAATGCTGGAATATTCTCTCCAATGGAAAAAGATAAAAAGCACAGCACAGTGCCTGGCAGGCCTCTGGGTTTTAGAAGCGGCACACCACACACCTCGTAATCAGCTGTGACTCTTTATGGTATCATTCACAAGTCTGACTGTTTTCATTGGAGCTTAAAATAAGACAGAGCTTTGCAACGTATCCAGTCAGTGGTAAGAAAGACATTGAAGACTATCTTTGGCATGCTGGGAGAGTGGCAACGCAGATCCCCAGGGTTCCAGATCAAGACCAGGCCATCTGCAGCAGAGAAAACAGCATCATTCATGAAAGGAACTCTGGCCTGCTACTGGGCTCAGGTAGAAACTGAGCATGTGGCCATGGGACGTCAAGTGACGATGAGAAGCTAGAACTAACAGCCTACCTGGAGCTGGGTTTAATCAACACAATGAAGTGAACAAGATTGGAAAAGCAGCAGCCATCCATTATTTAATAAAAGTGACACCTCTGGTTTGGGGCTTGATCAAGTGTCTCCCCCCTCATGTCACCTGTCACCTTTGCACTGGTGTCACTTCCTCAGCTCATGCCTGTGACCAGCAGATAAAGAAGGCAAAAGCCTGATCTTAGTTCATGAAGGACCATCTTGGGAAGTGGATATAAGATGAAGGGGGCTGGTGATGACTAGCAGCTCCATTCAGGGTGGTGCTAAAGGGTGGTGGTGAGAAAGTCCCCCCAGTGGGCAGTGACCCACCTGCTCCTCTATTTGGTGTGAAGAAAGAGTGCCCAAAGGACTTGTGGATTCGTGGAGAATATAAAATGGTTTATCTGGTTGCTCAGGGGCCTTGAAAAAATGACACTGGAAAAGTCAAAGCTGTGTGGGGAAGAGACTCATAATGGATCTGTAAGAGTGAGCAGAATGTGGAGATATTATACTGCACATCAAGCAGCAAAATCATCCACTGCAAGACAAACCAAGTGCACACAGTCAGCATATGTGCACAGCCTTTGTCCTGGGCTAGCCTAGCGTCTGCGCCATTATCTCAGAAGAGCGTAGCCATGACCTCAGAGTTGGGTTGCTGACTGCTCTCAAAAACTCAAGCTCACTCTCACCAAAGCTGGTCTAGCTACCATCATGACCATCATGCCAGAAGCAGACCAATGCTTAATTCCCTATCCGGGTGCCATCCCTTACTGGAAACATGCAGACACTCAGGGGCAAGTTGACCACATTGAGCTCCTCCATCTTGGTTTCATCTTGACCAGGAGTAGCATGAATTTTTGATGTGTATTATCCTTCCCTCCTGCAGAGACGTAAACAGCACAGTCACAGACTTTGTGAAGTATGTATTTGGTACGTGGAAGCTACATAGCAAAGGCATAAACCAAAAGAAACACATTAAAGCAAAGGAAAAGTTATGGGGAATAAATAACCACTTGATTCAACAATCCCATCAGGAGCTGCTAATCTGATCCAGCAAAGAAACATCCCTCACGGCTAAGGTGCCAGCTTGGATATGACCCCCTGTGAGGATGGATGAGGGACTGTCTTTCAAAATGGGGTATGCACACGAAATCAAAGTCATTACATTGTGCTGTGTCGGTGGACTCACAGATAATAGAGAATGGCTTATCTGGTTGCTCAGGGGTCTGGAAAAAAATGAGACTGAAAAGGTCCACTGGTAAAAAAATTGGATAGAATAGAATACATGGCTCCAGAAACAAAGAAAAAAGAAAAAGAAACTCAGAGTGGAGCCGCTCACCATCATCCCCAATTCCCAGTTGCCCACTTGGCAGATTTGTGCTTCCTGTCCCTATGACTTCAGCCACTGGACTAGAAGTTCTTGTTCCCACCAGAGGAAGGATCCCCATGAAAGCTGTAGGGAGCCCAGCAGAAATGCTGACCAAACGGGAGGGAGCCCGGAGATGAGAAAGATCACTTAAAACCTTGGACCCCACTACAGCAACAGGGGCTGCTGTCCCACTAATGCTCTTCTTATAAAATTTTAGAGGTTGTAATCAAAGAGAATCCTGGAGAAGCTGTACTAGACAGTGTAAAATTACTGTAAAACGAAAGTGCCTCTGGGTGATACAAGGGGAGATCTGAGGGGTCACTGCTGGTGACCAGCCTCAACTCCTGGCAGCTGGTATACCTCGCTGCCAGCGGTGTTGTGAGGTTGACTGCTGGTGGCTTATGCTGCCATCCCCAGGGAGCCTCTAGTCCTGGAAGCTGGCACCTCTTCCAGCATCCAGGAGCAGGGACACCACAGCTAGTGGCTGACTGACAGGTGTGCAATTATGCCAGCCCCTTGCTTCCCTGTGGGACCACGCTGGCACTAGTCTCTGAGGTCACATCCTTGCTTACTTCCCTCCCTTAATCTATCCTTCTTTCTTCATTCCTTTTCTTCTATGTTCCCCCAATAAATCACTTAGACCAGACTCCCTGTCTCCATCTGTGCTTCCAGAAGTCCAAGGTAGGATAGTATTTATACAAATTAAATATGCATGCGTACCAACAGCAGTGCAGATTTTCAACACACACGAAGGAAGCACACCAGCCACATTAGAACCATTGCCCTGTTGAGCAATAAGCATAAAGAGAACCAGTAAATTAATGATAACCAGAACTCTTGCGTGGATTGATGGAGAGAACATGACGTGACTTGAGGACTGATTAATTTTGTTCTGTACCCCAAAAATCCAAAAATAAATGACCAGACAGAGAGGTGGTTAAATGATCCTTTTTAACAAAATCTTGTCTCGATCTACGGAGTTGCATTCAAGAAAGGGTTCAAATTGCTTTTACTTAACATTAATTATTTGAATGTTCTTTTATCTCCAGGGATGTCAGCTTGAAAAGATCTAGGAAAGGTAAAATCTGAGTTGTTTTGGGGAGGTCTGGGGCCATCCTATGCCTAATATTGTAAATAAAAATGACAAGCAGGGGCTGGAGTGGTGGCTCAGTGGTTACAGCACTTGCCTGGCAAGCATGAAGATGTGGGTTTGAACCCCAGCCCCACGTACACAACAAAGTGTCAGAGCAACAAAAGCCACATGAAAAACTAAATAAATTTGATACTCTATTTTCTCTCTCTCTCCCTCTCTCTCTCTCACCATCCTTCTCTCTTTTAAAAAAAAGACGAGGCAGTGAAGCCATCACTTCACCTGGGACTACCTTTCCTTTGTAGAGGGCTCTGCCGTGCCCATCACCCACCATCACCAACCCACACACACCACCCTTTACCATGAATTATTTGAAAACTTTACACTCCATATCAAATCTATTAGAGGCTTTTCAGCCTAAGTTCTGAGCCCTAAGAGCATGTTGTAATATCACAATCCACAAAGAATAAAGACATATAATACACACACAGGGAGCAAATAATGGATTTTCTTCAGTTAACTTATGTGTTTCTGAAATCTCTGTAACACTAGGCACAGCAGTATCTAATCTGCTTTATTTAATTGAGTTTGTCACTATGCTTTTCTCTAACCCAATTAGATCAACTAATAAATATTGATTAATGATCACTGTTCTTGAGTTCTGCAAAAATCTATCATTGACACCATCCATTTCTTTCAGAAGTTTGCAGTGAACGCTGTAGATTATGAATACATTGGCCTTTCTTCAGATTTTCAAAGGGAAATGTTCCCACTCCAAATTTCCAAAAGTGTTCTCACTTTCATATTTAAAAACCATCTCCACACTTTGCCTGGAAAGGATTTAGATTTACTTTCTAATGTAATGTATTTTTTTAAATCAGCTTTTAGAAGTCTGATATTATCTATAATCCCTTCCATACTGTGGATGGTAATGTTTTATGTACCACTCTCAGTTGGCTTTGTAAGCTTCCCATAAAAGGCCCTGGCAGATTATTAAATGCCTATAATAACGTTTCTCTCTCTCTCTCTCTCTCTCTCTCTCTCGATAGCAAGAAGGTGTTCAATGTATTGGGACAACCAAGAATTTCACCCAAAGAAGCAACTAGACTAAGGGGCTCTTAGGGTCTGGGGAAATGAAATTGTCTAACTCATCTCTTGAAAATATTGGGAAGGTGTACCATGCTCTGCTTCTTATTCCAAAGACCCTGAATCCTGACACCTCTATAGATGTACAAGGGACTACACTGGTTACTGCCTAATTTCTTTATGAAGCACAGACACAGAGTTAGGTGATGATGTTCAGACCCCTGGACTAGACTCTCACCTGGGCTGCCAACCATCAGCTTGGTTATATCCCCCATACTCTTCCCAATATCCCCATGATGTTTCACCCCTGAGTGGTGCTGCACAACCCTTCTGCTTTGAGAATACCCTTTCCCCTGTCTGAATCTTATGGATTAGGATAACAACACAATGCCCATGTCCTTCGCCTCCTATCCCTCCTGCGGTCTCAGAGATACAAATCTATTTGTGGGCAAGATACTGATGTTAGCCCAAGATACTGAGTTTTAGCCCAGCTCACTGCTCACATACTAGGTTCTTAGACAAATGACTTGACCACTCTGAGCCTCAGTTTCCTTGTCTGTAAAAATAGATGGTCAGCAAGGTTCTCACACATATTAAATGGTATGAAGGTCATGAAACCCCTAGTAAATTTCTCAGCATTGAAGGTATCCAATAAACACAGTATTTAGCAAGGATGGTGGGTGGAAGGATGGACGGATCAAAACAGAATGTTAGGTTATCTCCATTAGTCTTTGCCTTCATGAAGCAACATATTTTCTATGTCTGGAGTGACAATACCACAGTAAGAATCCCAAGAAACCAACAAGGGAGAAATTTTCAATAAATATCTTTGATTGCTGGAATTTCTTCCATTAATTTTGTCTGGTAAGTCAGATTTAATTGCTGCAGAATAAGAAGTTATTTACATCCTGGAGAATTATAGAGAATTGCTCAAATTTCTGAAACTTCACACGAAAATGCGAAGACCTTATGCATTTTGTGAATAAATTAAGCCCGTTTTCCAGTATTGCAGGTGTCTTGATTTTACTGATAATTTATTTACTGTCACAGCCTAGTACTTCGAAGAAAACACTGTTTATCCAATTTACAAATGCATAGAACATGGAAAGAATAAAATGACGTGAATTAGTTTTAAGCTGAACTTATCAACCAACCAAGAATGAATGAACTGAGCAATTTTTAGAATGGGAACATCATGTTTCATTGATGGTCATATTAACACATTTATTTCCATGAAAGAATTGTCCAATTCATTCTTCATTGAATTTTAAGAGTTGACCACTATTAAGTTCCTGAATTTGAAATAAGAATGGCAAGGTGACAGGATGACTCAGGAAAAATTCGAGCTAACTGTGAAATAATTACCATCACAGTTAGAAGTTGTATTTTAGCAAGTCTTTCCCTCCTACCACACACTCACACACACACACACACACACACACACGCTCACTGATACACCTGTACACACTTGCACATAGAACCATACACATAAAAAGAAAAAAACTCACAGCGATACAGAGACCACTTTCTAAAACAGTGTAGCTGTTACTGTGATTTAGAATACTGTGTCAGGGAAGAGAGAGTGAATTCATTTGAACCAACCCACTACTGATCAGCATGCCTGTAAATATCTCTTTTGAGTAAAAAGAAGTCAAAAACAAGGTAGTTGTCAATGTACCCAAAATTTATTAAACATAGAAATATTAGAGTAAGGGATCTTTAAAAACCTTAAAATGATACAAGCAGAATCAAATCTGTTTTTCTTAAAAATAAATTGAGTCAGTCACATTCACATAGTGAAAAAACAGTTTCATGAACAACCATTCCAGAAATACTTAATAAATGAACACACTCACCAGGTACAATTAACCAGCAAGTTAAGTCCCTGCTCCCACAGGGTTTCACTTTTTTTTTTTAGTACCAAGGATTGAACTTAGGGATGCTTAACCACTATGCCACATCCCCAGCCCATTTTATTTTTAATTTTGAGACAGGGTCTTGCTAAGTTGCTTAGGGCCTCGCTAAGTTGCTGAGGCTGGTTTTGAACTTGCGATCCTCCTGCCTCAGCCCCCTGAGCTGCTGGGATTACTGATGGGCAGCACCATGCCCAGCTGAGCTTCTATTCTAGTGGGAAGAAAAATGGCAAATCTTCGCTTGGCTAACTCCAGAGCACTATAAAACATCCACTGCTAACTCAGAAACATCCATTTCAACATTTTAATAAGTTTCAAAAGGGGCGAAACTATGTTTTTTAGAAACAAGGATAATTTGAAGCTCCTTCAGGACTTTCAGAAAAATTGGAAAACGTATGTACGAATTGTATCTTCTTGCAGAGGATAAAGGGACAAACTAGAAGATGGTTCCCAAGAAAGACTTTCAGATTCCTCAGGCAAAACAAGCTGTGCTCCATTTGCTACATGATCCCACCCATCTCCTTTCGAACCTTTGAACAAAAATTGTTTATTGAATTCACACTATATCTAAGGAATATCAACTTCCAAAAAGCCTAACGTCTGGGATAAAAGACAAAAATAACTGGACAATTCAAGCATAATATAAAATGTTCCACAAGAACGACATAAAGTTCCTGCCAATCCTAAGTTGTCAGAAAAAAGTCAGCAAGTGATTCCTGAGCTGCGAGAGATCATGTGATAAAATCTTAATTTTACTCAATGTTTGAGTTGCAAAGTTTGCGTGGGAGTTAAGAGAGTTGCAGCTGGAGAGGTTTTACAGAAGACTGAATTACAAAGATCATTCCATGCCATTCTGATAGTATGAAAGTTTACTCCAGAATCTCCCGGGAAATGATAAAGTACAAGAATCCCATGATAAGATTGAAATTTGGGGAAGTTCCTCATGGGGTAGTGCAAAGATGAATTCTCACCTACTCTACAGAGGAAAGGAGAGGGCAGGGAAGTAGTTTGGAAACCTAGTTTTCTAGCATTGTCATAACAAACTATCACAAACTAGGAGACTTAGAAGAGCGGAAATTTATTCTCACACCTCTCTGGAGGCTAGAAATCCAAAGCATCAGGGCTCTATTCTAGCCAGGGCTCTACACTCTGCAAAGTGTCTCCTCCTAGCTTCTCACTGTTGCCAGCAACTCCCTGCCCTTGGTGTGCAGGTGCGTAAGTCCCAACTCTGCCCCTTCTTCATGATATTCTTCCTGTGTGTCTCTGTCTTCAATCAGCATTTTCCTGTGTCTGCGTCCAAATTTCCCTCTTCTTATAAAAGCATCATTCATTGGATTAGGATGTACCCTAATCTACTGTGAATTAAGTCAATGATATCTACAAAAGATGCTATTTCCAAACAGGACTATATTTCAGTTTCTAGGTGGATTAGAGTTTCTCTAGAGGAACAGAGCCAATACAACATATATACATGTGCATGATTATAACAGGGACTTATTCGATTGGCTTACATGCAGAGATCTGGAGGAACCAGTAGCTGCTCAGTTGAAGAAGCGGGGCCTCAGAACAGAAGGGATCAGGGATGCAGTCCCAGTCTAGGACGGAAGGCCTGGGAGCTCCCTGGGGAGTTGCAGGTCAGAGTCTGCTTTGAAAGAGTGAAGGAACTGGACTCTGCAGTCCTCAGCTGATCACAGCAGCAATGGAAGCACCCTCAAGAGAAGAATCGGGTTTGCCCTGCATGCATGAGTACATGAGTTTGAACCCCAGCACCATGTACACAACGAAGTCTCCGAGCAACGAGGGCCACATTAAAAACTAAATAAAAATTGTTTCTCTCTTTCTCTCGCTGTCTTTCTTACTGTCCCTATCTTTTAAAAAACGAAGAATCATCAAGCTTGTGTCTGCTGCTGCTTCCTCTTTCTTCCTTCCACCTTTTTTGTTCCATCCAGGCACTCAACCTATCAAACCACACTGCCCACGTTTTTTTTCACTGTTTTTCATTTTTTATTATTGCATTATAGTTGTACATAATGATGGGATTTGTTGTCACATATTCATAGATGCACACAATACAGCAATAAAATTTGGTCAATATCCCCCCTCCCCACACCCCTCTACCTCCCTCCTCCCATCCCCCAGTCCCTTACCTCTCTTCTGGGTCCTATACTTTTCCTTAAATCCCCAAGTACAGTGACATAATTCTTATACCTATGAAGAACATAGTGGGCTGGAGTGGTGGCTCGGCAGTTACGGTGCTTGCCTGGCTTGCTCAAAGATGCGAGTTCAAAGCCCAGCACCATGTACACAACAAAGTCTTGTAATAATGAGAGTCACGTGAAAAACTAACGAAAATTGATTCCCTCTCTCTCTCTCTTAAAAAAATAATTGATACACAGAGAATAAGGGAGAAGGAATTAGAGATAACTCAAACTGTTTTAGGTGAGTAAGAAGATAGTAGTGCATATAAAAGAAAAGGCATGAAGTATTCTGTGGCATTACTTACCCCATTCCCTCTGTTAGAAGGTACTCCCCTGTCTTAGTACTAACAGTATGGGAACAGCTCTGAGATTGTCTTACCCAGTCCCCACCAAAACAACTATCTTACTCTTAACATTCTTGATATATCAGTTATAATACATTTCCCTCTCACTACCATTCAACAATTTCTCAACCCCAAAGAATACCCCATTCATGGTACCCAATTGTGTGTCAATCAGCATTCAAGAAACGTACTGGAGGGGCTGGACCGGTGGCTAGGTAGTTACGGCGCTTGCCTGTCGTGCGCAAGTACACGGGTTCAAATCTGCAGCACTCACGTACACAACTAAGTGCCAGAGCAATGAAAGCCATGGGAAAAACTCAATAAAAATGGATTCTCTCTCTCTCTCTCTCTCTCTCTCTCACTCACTGTCCTTCTCTCTTTAAAATTAAATAAATAAAAGAAAAATTCTGGAAGCACTAAAAGATGTTAAGAACTTATTGCAGACCATGAGCTTATGTGATTGGCAGGAATTAGTATAAAATTTGCTGCTCTCACCTCCTCCAACTTCAATGATGAGGTCATCTTGCCAAAAGACCTGGCTTCTTCAGGGACCTTAACACAAAACTGGCCCCGGGGTCTAGGAGGCTGAAGGAGAATTCGGAAGGTAGTACAGACGTGGCTTGGCTAGTGTTGCAGGTCAATGCCCGACACAAGGCTGAGTGGCCTGCAGCACTTGCTCCGACTTTGAGCGCACAAACAATAGAGAGGCTGCTTTGCTTCCACCTCCAAATCTCACGAAAATCTTTCTGTGGCCCACCCCGATGGGAAACACAAGGTGAAGCGAATTCTAAGAAAGGAAGCGCAGCCTGCCTAGTTGACATTTTATAAAGCCACCGTAGTCCATACCTTGTCAATATGGTACCCCCACATACCTTTAAACCATATTTAGTTTCCAAGTAAAAATAATAGTAAAGTCATGATTCTGGCTAATATGCTATATCAATCTTGTGTGCAATTGAAGAGTAAAAAGGTCCTTTGTTCATCTTTGAGGGATGCTCAACCAACTCCATGGCAGGGGGACCATTGCCTTCCACCCATATTTCCCAAGGTTCCTCAGATGGAGTCTTTCATTAGCCCACGATCCTGCTGGATTTCTTGGTGTTGCCCAGAGTGTCAGAGGCAGCACACCTGTGACAATCCCAGAACTGCAAATTCTCCCAAATAGTGCCCCTCTTACAGTCTGATGTGTATGCTCCAGGCCACTTCCCCTCATTTGCCCGACAATGTAGCCTTTCAACATTAGTACACCATAATGAGGCACGCAAGAATTTAATTCTAATTTTTTTCTAAAATTTTATTAAGAAATCACTTTGCATGACTGCTGAAAAGAACCCAAGCTATGACACAATTTCTCCCAAATTAAAATGATCTATGCCTCTATCAATTCAGACTTCTTATAATCTGAAGTCCTGACATTTTCTTTTTTCTGCAAATTGAATTTATTTCTTCCTATTCAAAATATGCTGTTGGTGAACAACTTAAATGTTTCAGTGTTAAACCTGAGAGACATATTTACCCTGTGGTCAAAAATCTTACTAGAATATTAAAATCTTATTTTCGTGTTGCTTATTGATGCTTATTTCCTTCCTTCTCACACATAAAACTATTCTATTATTCTTCATATGTTTAATTGTACCCTCTGAACACTGGTTTCAAAGTACACCAGGTGTTTTTTCTATGACTCTGCAGTATGCTTCACAGCTGAGAATAAAATAAGGAATTATCACTAAGACAAATAAGTTCGTAATGGCCAGCTGAGCCAGGAGATGAGAAGAAGTATGAATGAGAATCACTCTTCGTCTGCTTTTTAAATGAGCTGTGTTCAATCTCTTCTGTTAAATGAACTCCACTCCCCCACCTCCCTTTCTTCCCAAAGGCCAGCACTAGGTGAGTGAGCAGCTCTGTCCCCACTGTGACGTTCTGTTTCATGACAGGCAAGTGACCATGGGATGAACTTCTGAAAGCATGAACCAAACCAAAATAAATCTTTCCTCCTTGTAAGCTGACTATGTCCAGTATTTGGTCACAGAAAGATGACTTACAGAAAATATATTCATTGTCAAACCAAAGGGGTAAGACTTGGAGAAATGACATAATCTTGCCAAATCAAACAACTGAGACATAATTCCAGGACAAGAACCCCTTTTCTCTTGTCTTATTCTTTTATCTGTAAATTAAAGAGAAAGAGAGAGAGAGAGAGAGAGGGACAGTGAGTGAGAGAGAGGGAGAAAAAAGAAAGAATCAATTTTATTTAGTTTTTCATGTGGCTTTCATTGCTCCGTCACTCCTCTGTATACATGGTACTGGGGTTCGAACCCGTGCCCTCATACAATCCTCTGAGCCTCCATTCCAGCCCACATCTATAAATTTTGATACATCTAAAACATTTTAAAAGTATCAAACTGAAAATTGCTTTGTGATAGTAAAACTTCTTGTTTCCTTGACAAAGCCCATTGTCCCTTCTAAAATATTCAGAATGAGTGTGTTACATTTACCTTATTTTTATGTGTGTGAAAAATGGTTGTATGTTACTAATGCATATGAATACCAGTCTGGAAATTATATCTGTTATGACAATATTGTTTTTTCTGATTTCTCATAAGTTTTTTTCAACTTAATTCATCATTTGAAGGTGTGCTGAATAATAGTAACTGCATAACAGAGGCTAGTTGACCTCTGGCGCTTTTTGTCACTAACAGGGGAATCTGGCTGAGTCACTTCACCTCTGTGGGCTTTACTTCCCTCTTCCACACAATGAGAAGGACCTCCAAATCATTCTAGGGCATGATTCGTGTGCCACACTGGATCTGTGGGCAAGCAAAACAGACAAGTTCTATACAACACTGAGGTTCTGAAGAATGAATGGACGAATTGCCATCTACACCTCAGGAGAGAGGTTTTGCTGCTAGTGCTCTGAGCTCCTTCTAGGTTCTCTATGCAGAGTTTTCGTTTGCACTCTTTCTTTTCACAAAACCCAAAAAACGCTCCAGGGAGCCTTGCTCAGTTTACCTGGAAATCCTAATTGGGTTCTGCTGAGCCTGCCCTCCCCACTGCCAGCCCTGCTTGTGGTTCATTTTGTCTCTGGCATCCTTGCCCTGTTTTTTTCCATGATGCTAACTGTTGTCCACCTTGTATTTTTCCAAGTATTGAACACATTCAATTAAAATAAAACCAAAGATTAGAGGACAGAGAGATAGCACAGAAACCAGAGTCAGCAATTACGTAACTTCTAGAAAATTATAGATATGCATATGTACGTATACATGTGTGTGCATGTGTGTACACACAGTAGATTTCATCCAAAGCCTCGGACACTTCACCAATTCAAGAAATTTCAAGTGTATTGACATTTCCCTTTTTATTTAAATGCCTTATTTTTGTGTCAGGAAGAGTCAGCTATATAATTATTAACTGTGCGTTAATCTCATACTGGTTTCAGAGACCAGTGCTGGGAATTTGCCCAGAACACTGCATATTCCATAGGAGTCCATTTTTACAAGTTGATTCATACCTCATGTCCAACACCAGAGCCACAAACAATGGAATTATTAGAACATCAAAGGAAGCTCAGATGATAATCAATACTTGACCAGTATCAAGAATCATAATAGATCTACCCAATAAATGGAAAGTATCTGGCTTTCTCAAGAATATATGGCTTCTGGTGAGTATCCACTACTTCCCAGGCATGATTCCAATGGTTGAGAGCATCACAGGCAATATTCCACAGCCCTTTTTCTCAGAAATAACATATTGAGGCCAAGAATTAGTATAGTGTTTCTGACACATGCCAACCTTTGTGTGTTCAAAGGATCCGATTAAAATTTTTGAAGAATAAAATCTTCATTATCTATATCTATCCAACAGTAACATGGTACTGTTTCCAGGGTCAAGTGAATATACTGATTTTGTTTTTTGTTTTTGTTCCCTGTAGAGGTGAGCTTTTGGTCATGGGCTTAAGTATTTGATCTTTATAGAGAAGTAACACAAATTCTGCTAGAGACCATTACAATTACATTCACAATAAACTACAACTGTTTTTAAATATGTAGGGGAGAGGAGTGAAAAGGCACAGGGAGGAGAAAGGGAGACATGATAGGGAGGGATCTGGGGTGGGGATCCACAATGTATCTTACTCTTTACTCCCCAGAGAAGCCAAATAATCAATCAGCTAATTCTGGAAAATGAAAAATCATACACACACACACTCACACACACACACACACACACACACATATATACACACACAGAGAGAGAGAGAGAGAGAAAGAGATTTATATCTGTTATGGGGGAAATATAGAAGATTCAAGAATGAAGTATGGGTGATGTGGGGGTGATTCTAGATTCAGATGGGGCATATCATATTGTTACTACATATGCATTTATGATTGTACAACAACATAACTCCTTAATAATTTTTTTAAAAAATTAACTTCTTTAGTTGTCTGGTCTAGAATATGACAAACTCAAAATACTCAAGACAAAAATAGGTCAACAGTATAATTAATTTTTTTCCATTAATTTCTAAATTTATGTGGGTTTGGAAATTTACACCAAGTTTAGAGTCATCCACAGCAAGAAGTCCATAACAGCGAAGGTGGCATTAAATGTTGTTCTGCGCTTGATGGGCAGGAATCCTGGACAGGTTGTGTGTATATTTTCCTCTTCTAAGTAGAAACATCAGCAAATACAGATAGAACCTGTGGTCAGTTAAAATGTGTAATTCCTGCTCGTTCACGTATTAGGACTAGATCCTTGGCCTTGTTCACACACTTGGGTGTGATGTTCTGTCTGCAAACAATCAGAACAACAAGAAGTCAGATAAAATACAGGGAGACAATTTTGTTGTCCTGAAAGAAGAACCTCTTGAATGCACTTATAAAAGTGGGATGACCACGAATCTGTGAGAATTAGAGATGGAGGAAATGATGATGAAGGTGACTCTTCTCATCATACGCATGAGGCAATGGGATGCAGTCTGTGGGCCTAGATTAACTCATGGGACTCAAATTCCAATTCTTTGTTCCACTCATCACCTAACATTAAATCATCTGGGTTTCTCATATATATATATATATATATATATATATATATATATATATATCTGCTAGGGATATTCATACTATCAAACTCCCTATCACAGTGAAACCTAGAAGATGAGAGCTATTCACAGCCACGTGGGGAAGTCTTACCAAGGTGAGGTTGAGCAGAAGAAGTAAGATGGAGGTAAATACGCCAATGGTATGGCTCCCTATATATGAAGTTTAAAAACAACAACGCTTGGATGCATCCATTTGTATAAAAAATAGACAGAAAAATGAGAAAATGGTTACCATAAAAGTGAACAAACTGTCATCTCTATTTGGAATGCAGGGCAGGTACTTTGGAGGCATCAGATCAGATCTGGTAATGATTTTTTTTTAACTTGAATAGTATTTACATGGATGTTTGTTTTATAATCATTTAATGTAGTGTGTATTTTAAGTACTCTTATAAATATATGCAATATTTCACAATAAAAATGACTTAAAATTATTACCTGAGTTTCTATTGTTCAAAGATTTTGGATTTTATAAAGAGGATCCTTCTTGGTAATTAAATAGATAATCCCTTTCCAGGAACCTTTATGCTTTGAAATAATTTCCCTTGGTTTCTAATCTTTAATAATAACACTCATCAGATAAAATAAATTAGGAGGAAAATTCAAAACATTTTGTGTTTCCAGTCTCCAAAAACATTCATCTTAGGTGTACATCCATTGAGCAAGACAATCTGTCCCCAAATCACATAAGCCACATATTGTTTTTGAAAGATGAGGAAACAGAATTAAAAATATAACTGATGGTTTGCTCTCAGAATAGAATTATAATATGAAAATATTATTAAACAATAAAGAAACATCAGCATGCTCAAATATTTATTTACATATAATTTTTATTATTTTATTTTATATGAAGATATCAAATAATAAAGAAACATCAGTATGCTCAAATGTTTACCTATATATAATTTTTATTGTTTTATGACTTTTATAAATTTTTACATTGTATATGTATAATTGGCTTCTGGGTGACTTTGGATTCAGAGTAGAAGGGTGGGGTGGGTCAAGGTTAGTGACCGACGGGTGTAGCACCCTCAGGGATGTCCATGAGAAAGCCAATCTAGGGCAGGAAGGAAAAGGTTCACCAAAATAAAATGTAAATTAGATGATGAATCTCATTAAAGCTGTGAAAGAATTTATTCACAGAATAAACTACTGCTCATACAACATATTTGACTTCTAGTCCTTGAAATTTAGAAAGTGCGGTTAGATCTGGAGATTGCTTTCCTTTAATAATTAAGCATGTTAGAAATTTGACTTACCCTACTAAGATTATAAGAAATATTTAAATAATAATGCATGGATATGGATCGTAGTCTTCTCTGCCTCTCTCCCTAACTTTCTCATTTTTACACAGAATGGATTCTGAAGCTGAGTTGAGGGTTCCTTCCCATCAAGCTCCTTTCCCCAAAACACTTTTCTCATGACTAAAAATGTTTCCACACACATTGCATTTTGACACTTGCTCATCCTTTGTTCTGGATCATTCTTCCTGGAGGCCCTCAGCTTTCCTTGTTGCACACACAAGGCCTCATGGAGCAGAAGGGTTTAGGAATTGTTGCACTGAAGCAATAGAGTGGCCTACTAAGGACACAAGGAGACAACTAACTTCTTTTCATATTCAACAGTATGGTCTTCAGAGTGCTCTGATAGATGGAAGCCCTAGCCATATTCAAACTATAGGTAGAATGTAGTTCTCAATACCACCACTTGTGTCCCCTTATTGTTTTTGGATTATTTACCTTTGACAGTGTTCGATTGTCTTGAAAATAGAGAAAAATGAGTGTTTGATGTGGTTTATATGTTCCTATCTTTCAGCATGGATTAAAGAAACTCTCTTCATTTTATTTAAACTACTTGCACACTAAGTTTTAGACAAGTAGAAAACCCACAGGAATATTCCATTTGCCAGAGCAGCTAGCAGCTAGAAAGAAATCGCCATGCCAAGATAATTATCTTACAAATAACGTCACCAAAGCGGGTCCCTAAGAGTGCCCTTAAGAAGGAATTACCTAAACACAGGGATGTGGCTAAGAGCTGTAATTCAATTTGCAACTTGAAACTCATCTGTCAGAAAGGACGATTTTAAGGATCAAATCAAATTCCTGTTAGCCTTCTTAGGAGCTACTTTAGCTTAAAAAAAAAAAAAGACAAGTAGCCTTAATTCTGAAATTAATAAACAAAAAGTTCCCTCAGCATTGCCTTTCCCTTAAATTGTTACCTTAATTCTTTTTCTTCCCTGTCAAACTTAAGAAAGCCTCAACACTTATTCTGACAACCCCCTAATCACTCTCTAACTTATTGTGATGTCGTGTCTGCCCCTCCATCCTCCTGAAACCACTTTTTCTGGGTCATCAACTATTTGCAAGACACAATCAATATTTTTCAGGGCTCATGTACTTGCATTTGACACATACATCCCTATTTAAACCAAGAAGCAAGCCCACAGCCCACTCCTTGATCTCTATGGCCCAGGAGCTTAGAATAATTTTTATATTTTTAAATGGTGAAAGCATCAAAAGAATATTTTATGACATGTGAAAATTATATGGATTTCAATTCAGTGTTCACAAATAAAGCTTGATTAGAACAGAGCCAAACCTATTTGCTCTTCGATGGCTGCTTCTATACCAGGGGTGCTAATTTGTGCAGCAGCCACAGTGGCAGGGTAGTCAGGAAGTCTGAACTATGTACTATCTGGCCCTTTGGAGGAAATGTACATCTATGCATACTTAAACTCCCTCCAGCCAAGTTTTCGGATGCATTTTCTGAAAAACCTCCTACTTCTCTGATAAGTGTTGCCTTAGCTCTTGTGTAGATTAAGGAGGTCACCTATGTAAAGGGACTAAGATAGTATCTGTCTCCCAGTTCATGTACGAATCAATATTCACTCCCCTGCATTTCTGATGCTGTCCCACCATCCAGAGCCCCCACTTTAAAATCCTCTGCATTTCCCTTCCGGAATATCTAACCAATTTTTCTGCCAGAAATCTGATCATATTTCAATCTATCCTCCACATTTTCACCAGGGCTAACTTCCATCTTCCTATAACAGGTGGGATACAGGACACTTTCAAAGACCTCTATGCTTCCCATTGCCGGTGGAATATGGGCCAAACATCGAACCCAGCCTTTCACAACCCATTCATTCCCTCAATCCATATTTACTGAGCACATAGTATATGCTAAGGACTGTGCTAGAGGACTAGCATAGCAGGGAATAAGACCACCATGTTTTCTCGTTACATGCAAATTCCAACCCATCGCAGGTGATGGATGTTGTGTTAAGAATCATTCCACCCAAACTGCAAAGGTAGGACTTCCACAGTGTCACCTGCAAATGTAGTGGCCCCTTTCTGGAAGACCCTAACCTTCAAGCCATGGCCCAAGTCTTTCCTCCTCTGGTGTGGGAACCTTCCCCAGCTCATGACTATCAAAGGTCATTTTAGACTTCCTCCTCATCTCTGTTATTCAAACAGCATTAGAAAGTCTGACTTTTCTTGTTGCACTGGATTATGATGTTCTTGTATTAGGGAACTATGTTTTACAGATGTTACCATGACTAACCTAGTAATCATTACAGTATGTTTAATTAATTAATTATGTCCCTCTGTAACTAAAGGCCATAAATTGTTCTATATCTATACTATGATAATAGCAAATATTTGAGAAAAGAAAGTAATAAATATTTAAAAACATGTTGCTCATAGATGATATGAAGAAAATACTACTTTATTAAATTGCATCTTTAAGTAACTAATTTTCATAACATGACTTTTACTTGTTTTATTCAAGAAAAGGCATGTGAATTGTCAAAAAGGCTTATTTAGCTATTAAAGCTCAATTTTTAGGCATGATTTTTATTAATTTTAACATGCTCAAAGTATACTTCAGTGACATAAAAATCTCTTTGCTAATAAATATCAAGAATAATATTTTCAGAATAAAATATTTGATTTATATGAATAATATGTTTCTACCTTATAGATATTAAAGTCATAAACAATGCAGAAAATAGAGACTGAAGGATGGGGTGCAGAGAGAATCAGAAAATAATTCTAATGATAACTATTCTGCTCGTCACCATATGCCAAAGTGGAGATCCAGGAAATTACCAAGCAGTTTGCATCCGTACTAGGGAAGAATAAGAACAAATAATAATAGAATTGATCAGGAAGTACTTAGGCAAGAATAATTTAATGAGCAACTAGCAGCATGAGTCCATGGAGATCCTGGAATACGAACCAGTCAGAAAGGGTGAGTACAAGGACTGTCAGCCAAGGGAACATGAGTTTGTCTATTTTAAATTATACCAATAGCAATGTGGGACAGTGTCAGGAATTAAAACAGTCCTGTGAGGATAGAGGTAAACTTAACTCTTGGCTAATACAAGAGGGAAAAAAAAAACAGTCCTTTGGAGAAGAACTGCTCTTTAGAAGAAAACTTTTATACCACCACCTCTGGGCTCCAAATAGTGCATGCAAGAGTTGAATAATCTCAGCCCATCTCCCAACTAACCGATGCTCAAATCCGCTAACAAGTGCTTTCCAAGCCAGCCGCGTCTGAACTGCTCATGCAGGCTATCTCTGTGAATAACTAGAATAGGTGAACACCTGGCAGCTGTTAGCAACTGGGGACATCAGGTGAGTGTACATAGAGTTTTACTTCTTTAAAGATAACTTGCTTAGTCCTGGAGCGGTGGCTCAGTGGTTACAGCACTTTCCTAGCAAGTACGCCAGTTCAAACCCCAGCACCACATATAGAATAAAGCTTCGGAGCAATGAAAGCCACATGAACAACTAAATAAAATTGATTCTCTGTCTCTATCATCTCTCTTTAAAAAAAAACTTAAAAAAATAAAGATAACTTGTGTAAGGCTTCAAAACAAAAAGAAGTCTTTAAACTTGACCCTGTAGTCAATTTAAAAAACTTAGATGGGTCTTAGGAAGTTTTGTTCATGAGAAGCTCTCTCACCCAGCAGAGCTCAGGCCAGCTACAACAGCTCTTCTCTAGAAAGACCCGCCTTTCACTTGGCACCGAAGAACCTTCTGCTTGGATGGAAGAATGGGAAACTCACCCATTGGGGACCAGAGGGAGTGTACTCAAGGTGGCCAGGTGCCAAAAAAGTGTCAGTCAAGAGGATAGTGTGATAGTATGACCTCAGTGATGGATGAAGGACTGAGTACTATTGTGTGACCAAACTGTTAGACAGTAAAGAAGGGGCTGCCCACCCAAACTGAATCAAAGGAAGAAATATGGTGGAAAATACAGTGGAAATATCACTAAAACCGAGCCAGGCTGCCCGCCTTAATCGCTCCTCTGCCAATTAAATTCAAGTACAATTCTGCAAATTTCATTCATTTGCACAATTTTTCATCTGAAAGTCTGTGGATTTCTTTACATGGGTCAAAATATGTGTGTTTCACCATCCTAACTTCCTAGCTTGTTTCCCTGGTACTTCATTTCTCAGTACCTCCTCTTCCTGTCTAAGACTTCCCTCTTCTAAAGCTGAGTGTTCAGGTAGTTGATCCAACTCTCATGAATGCCAGTTGAGCATGACGCTTTTATTTAGTGATTATCAATAAGATGCTCATAGTTTTAAAATACTCAAATATAACAATTCTGCTGGGGAATTTTATTTTTGTAGCATTTTTCCATTCTTCCCTATCATTTACCAGCATTTTAATTGGAGAATACAGTGACCTTGACATTTTTAGAAATTGAAAGTAAATCTATAATACTAAAGCAATCCATCTTTACTACATCTTAAGTTCCCTTCAAAGTTAAAAATACTTTTGTTCCTATTAGTTTTCTCCTCTTTCCTCATGCACATTTCAATAAACTTTAAAACAGTTAATTCATATTTCTAAAAACATAACTTAAATAAACACATTTTACTCTTTTAAACTTTTCTAAGCCTCTATAAATTCTATCACATTTAGCAGTTTATTGGATAATACTTAAAATACTCTTAATTTTGGTGACTCACAGAACCTTATAAACATTCATGTCATATCTCTATAAATAAAGATGACAAGAAATAGAAATCCTTTCTAATCAATGATTTCTGAAGTTTGTTTTTATTTAAAAAGGTTAATTTTGTAAAAGGTAGAAAATAAGAGGGATAAAGCTGTTATTTACTCATTCTCCATAATCATTTCTGACAGTCTATTATATAGATAACTAAAATAAATTACCTGAGAAGTTGACTCTCCTGTACCCAGAGGATAGTAAAACTCAGCAATATTAATGAGGCTATATAGCTGTTGTCTCATTCAAGAGTATTCAACAATTCTGGGTTTTGGTCAAATCCATCTCTTTCTCCACATTTCTGAAAAACTACTTACAGCAGGGATACAAATTCTAGTAATGTTATTGATTAAGCAGATTTCTATCTTATCAAAAGGATTTTAGTGACTATTTGAATTTTGGATGACATGTATGTGTAGAATTATTGGAGTTAATTTAAAAAATAGCTCATATTTATTTATCCCTAGCTATAGACCAGGCACAGTAGCATCTGTTCTATCTGCATTAACTCGTTTAAACCTCAGCCATATCAAACTAAGTGCTATTTGGCTCACGTTTTACTGATAACTAAACTGAAGCATGATTTCGATAATTTGTTCAAGTTTGCACACCTAGCAAACAGTATTTCAGAAATCCTTATTTTAAGTGTCAAGAAATATAAGATACCAGCTGGATTGACCAAGCTATGTTGGTGCCTCTTCACAAAAAAGAAATGGATGCTAGGTCTCTGGCCTCCTACTTAACATTTCTCCAACTAAATCATGCTGCTCTTATATTCTCAAAAATAAATATTTCATAAAAATAAAGTTCGAAGGAGAAAGTAGTACCTATTGGCAAATATGAGTAGGAAAATTAAGAAACTGGAATTTGAGCCGAGTCTTTGAGGACAGGCAAGTTTTCAAACAGCGAAGAGTGGAAGATGTCTGAATGATGGTCAGCATGGGCAAATGATGAGAGTGGAAAGCTAAGGAGCTGTAAGAGACACAGCCAAGAGTCTAGTGTAAGAGCAGCACAGGGTGAGAGAAACTGGGCTAAAACGGGGCTGGAACCGTGGCTCGCAGTTTTGACACTTGTCTTGCATGCACAGGGATGTGAGTTCGAACCTCAGAACCACATACACGTTAAACTGTCGGAGCAACAAAAGGCACATGAAAAACTAAATAAAAATTGATACTGTCTTTCTCTCACTAGACCTCTCTCTTAAAAAAAATGAACCTCTCCTCGTGAATTTAAAGTTCTTAAAGCTTAAGGATAATTTTAGAGAAAACCTTTTAGAACAGGGGAAATATGGAGAATGTGCTATATTTTTTTTCATTGAGATGGAAGTGGCTCCTTACATGGATCCACGTATTAATCTCCAGTAGCTGTGCAGAAGCTGCATGGGATAAGACTATTGTGATCAGTCTAACCTGGTGCTCTGAGACAGTAAACTAAACTACATCAATAGCAGACCAGCTTCGAGCCCACCATGGATTATAACACCCTTCATCAAGCAGATACCAGCTACTGAGATGCTTTGAGTTATGGGAGAACCAATCATGCATTTGAAATCAGACAAACGCCCTCCACAGAGTGAGGCCAGGGGGCCTTCAAGTCTAGTGTCAACCAAATGTGTCCACAGAATTCCCCCCAAGGAGCATCACTTTCCAAACTGCTCCTGTGCTAACCCCCAGCCTTCTTGTTCATTCTGCTAATTTTCTATAGTGATATAATTGTCACAAAAAAATCTGGACAAATAGATGAACAAAAAATATATATATTTAGAAATACTATTAGCATTTTAGTGTCTTTTTCTACATATATACGAGTGGGCATAAACATATATGTTTTAAATAGTTTAGATAATAGTATATATATTGTTTCGTTGGTTAATTTTTCACAAATTAACTGATCATGAACATTTTCCATATCATTAAATATCTTTCCACCTTTTTTTGAAAGAGAAAAGAACAGTGTGTGTGTGTGAAAGAGAGAGTCAATTTTATTTAGCTTTTCATGTGGTTTTTGTTGCTCCAATATCCCTTTGTGTACGTGGTGCTGGGGTTCGAACCCACAGACTCACGCATGCAAGGCAAGCACCATAACCGCTGAGTCACTGCTCCAGCCCCTCCACTTTATTTTTAAGGGCTAAAATCTATTCTGGATGGATCATGATTTAAACAAACCTTCATGGAGGAGATATTAAAGTTCCTTTCAGTTAGGTACTGTACAGAATATCCTTGTGTGTGGATCTTCTCATGCCTCCGTGATTGCTATTTCGAATAATCTCCCAGTCTATATGGATCTACAGCCATTTTTATATGAGAGTGCAGACTTGCTCCCATCCCAGCAAAATCTGAATTCTGATATGATTGTCATTTCTTTTTAATCTTTGCTAATTTTACAGATGAAAAAGCACCTGGTTGTTTAAGTTACATTCTTATTATTGGAAAAAGCACACTTTCCCCATGTTTATCAGACTATGCATTCCTTCTTGTGAACCCTGTTGAGTCATTTCAGATGATGCAGTCTGACCTCAGGCAAGACCTGGCCTCAGCACAGGCGGGACTCTGGGGCGCTTCCAGGGTACCTTCAGCTTTTCAGGGACAGGCGGGCTTGCCCTTCAGTTGGGTTCTCACCTCCAGCTGCATAGTGACAGTAAAACCCAATCCAGCCTCACGTGGCACAGCCAGAAAAGAAAAAGAGAAGGAGCAATATTATCAGGACTTCATTAATATCACAACTTCAAATTTTAAGAGCCATTAACACATTAGTCAGAAAGATTTGAAGTTTTATTCCTTTAAAAAAAAAAAAAGCTTCAATCAGCCAATATGTAACTGAACAGAATGAAAAACTTCATAGCTGTGTGCCAAGCAGAGCATCTGGAGCTTTTGCATCCACTCACTTTCTAAACCCTGGTAATGCTTAAGAAATATTATTACCCTATATGTTAAAAATCAATATCACGGGGTAAATGTCTCTAAGTGTCCAGAACTAAGAAGCAGCAAAACTGGGCTTCAGACCTGTGTCCTTCGTCACAACTCTAAGAGTGTCTTTCAACATATGATCCATGTTATTAATCAGTTTGACTAGCCCTTATCTGAAATGCTTAGGACCTGTGTTTCCAATGTTGGATTTTGGGAAGATTTCACGTACATAGTGAAATATCTTGGAGATGAGACTCAAGTCTGAACAGGAAATTCAATTATGTCTCATATAACCTATACACACAGGCATAATATAATTCTAGACTATTTTTTTAGTAACTTTTGTATGCTGAGGAACTTTCAGCTTGTGTTATTGTGTGAAAAAGTCCTGGATTTCAGAGCATTTTGGATTCTGGATTTTCTGATTAGGGAAGATCAGCTTGTGGTGGAAAAGCCCAGAGTTTCAGCCACAGCATCCTTGGGCCAATTCATCGCAGTAATGGTGATAGATACCATTGATCTCTTGGAAGCCTTTCCTTCTCGTCTGCTCGCTCCTGCCGCCATCATGTCCCTGGGAACAAGACCCACCTTTTTGGAAGTTTCCTCCAATGCAGCAGAAACTCTCTAAGAAACCTCCAGCCCTCAAAACTATAATCATTTCTCAAACCCAGCTGGAATTTAGTACAGAAGTGACAACAGATAATGGCTAATGATTCCCAGCACGAAATAGATTTAAAAATACAAACATCTCCTGAATCTCAGACGTGATCACAGAGGAGTTTCCTAGTTTCATCCTCAGACTCTTAAACTTCGTTATCCTCCTCTTTTGGCTTTTTACAAATGCCCTATTGGTAAATGGTTACAGATAAGTCTCAACAAGGGTCTGATTTCAAAACTGAGCAAAACGCCAAAGCCATGCCTAGGAGAAGCCTGACATCATACAGAGGGGTTAGAGGTTGAGGGTCTCCTCTCTTGGACCACCCAGGGGTTCCCAGGCTGCTGCCCCCAGGCCACTCCTCCTGCATGGGGAGGAAGATCCAAGGTTTTTATCTCTGTGTCCCATCCCAGAGCCTAGCAGCAAACACAGAGAAGCTCATTAAACATTTGCTAAATAATTATTCACAGGAAGGTGTTATGAACGTAAAAGTATTACCAGCAGAAGTTCTTGACTGCTAGTGGAGAGGGGGTGTCACCTCCTGGGCCGTGTTGTTCTTTTAACAATAGGACCTAGGCAAGCTGGAAAATCAGCGCTGGAAGGCAAGAAGAAAAAGTGGCCAGAATCCTGCAAAAAGTTCCAGAGTCTCACTGTACCCTTCACCCCTTCTCCTTTTCTTCACTCTTGGCTCCTCCCGCTGCCCTGTTGGGCGACGCCCCCTTCTGACTGCGCCCCTCCTTCCTGTCTCCTCCCCTTGGCCGGCCTCCCTCCCTGCCTCCCTGCTTCAAGCTTCACCATTCTTTCTCCCTCCCTGTTGCATCTGTCCTCTCCGCCTGTGTTTCCCTCAATTTTAAATTTCAGTCCAGGTCTCCAAGCGATTCCATCACTCTCCTCCCTGCCAAACCTCTCAGAAGGCCACCAGTGCGGTCTTGGCAGCCTCCATGGCCTCCGCACTCACTCTTGCCACGTCTTCTGCTCCAGTGCTTGCTCCTCCTACACTACTTGTGGATCCAATTCCTGTCACCCTCGTCTTAAATATAAACACAAATCTTCGAAAGCCACTGGAACCCATGAATACCTTTTCCAGTCATCTGAGCTCAACACAATCATTTCCCCCATGAGAAAGCAAACAACAGAGCGAATGTCTTGAAGATCCTCCCCCAAAGGAGGCCCATCTCTCTTCCAGCTAGAGCTGCCAGGCCTGTGAGACATCAGTACAAAGTCCTTAAACTCATAAACTTGATCAGCTGCCTGCCTCCCAGCCCCAGTTAACTCTGTAAATTTCTGTAGTCAGTCTTGATGCTGTTTCCTGTCCTAATTTCATTTGTATAGGTGATTTCTAGCCTAGCCCATTGCCTTTTCTACATATAACACCTCTACTCTAATCCACTCTCCATATTAGGCCCTCCTCACTCAAAAGCCTCAGTCAAGCCAGACACCTGAAGTCCCAGCAACTCCGGAGGCTGAGTGAGGAAGAAGGGAAGTTGGAGGTCAGCCTCAACAACTCAGTGAAACCTCTTCTCAAAATAAAAATAAAAAAGGCTGGGGATGCGGCTCATTGGGAGAGCACTTCTGGGTTCAACCCCCAGTACCAAAACTAAAAAATTTTTTAAAAAAATTAAAAAGCTTCAGTGTTTCCTCAAAATCCAAATTAAATTCAGACTCCTCTACTAACTTCTGAACTCCAGGCATCATAACCCCATCTTTCTAGTTCTTTCTACCAAGCCATCTTTCAGCTTCTTGGCTGTGATCCCAAACCATCTAGAATCTGAGTCCTGCCCTTTACAACCCATGTAACCTTAAGTAATTTGCTTGACTTCTCTGCCTTAGGTTCCTGGTCTGTGAAATGGAAATAGTAATACACATATGCATTTGCTGTGATGATTGATTATATTAGATATCAATAGCATAGGAGACTCTAACCTCTATACCAATTAACCGGTAAAGAATAGCTCTTACATCTTTCTATTCTCTCGAACAGTGGCGTACCTCTGTCATCCATACAAAGGACACTTTTTTTGCTATGGTGCTTTCTCACACATGCTGTTCCCTTGATTCTCAATTCAAAACTCACACCTATAGTTCAGGACCCATTTCAAACACTGTTTCTTCCAGCATATGTTTCTCCTATGGCCTAAAAGCCAGTCTTGTATCAGAATGATTTATTTGCATTTGGGGGCATTCTCAACCCTGTGCTAGGTGCCCCAGGAGAATAGTGAATGGGCCCTGTCCCAGAGCCTCAACTAGTGGAGAAGGTGATGCTGTCCCCCTTCTGGGTTAGCACCACTAGGTCCTAGGGACCATGACTTCCTCCGCTTTGCATTCTGACCACGTCCTCCTGCAGAAACCGTGCTTACTACGTGTTCGATCACAGTTGTCTTCCACCACAGAGCAGGACATGAAGGCAGGGACTAAGCTCAGCTCCCTTCAGAAGCTTGGAAGTGAAAACCAGTGTCAAAGATTCATGCCGTTACTACTCTACACAGATTTAATAGTTTGCTTTTAAAACAGTTTTTGTGATAGATATTCCACACACCAGGCAACCCACCCAAAGTGCGCAGTTCAATGGTTTTAATCAGTATATTGCTAAGTTGTGTAGCCATCGCCACATCACACCTACATTTCCATCACCCTAAGAAGAAACCCTGAACTCACCGGAAATCACTACCATTCTCTCCTACCCACTCATCCTCAGTCCTCAGCATCCAAAATTCTACACTTACTTAGAATCTCTACATTCTACAAAATGCCTTTGGTGCAACTTCATATAAATGGAATCATTCATTGCGTGGGCTTTGGGGACTGGTGCCTTTCACTTAGCAAAATGTTTTCAAGGTTCTTGCATGTTCTAAGATGTACTTTGAGGGGCTGTAGCAGTGGCTTAGTGGTGGCTTAGCAGTTGCAGTGCTTGCCTGGCAGGCGCAAGGGCCTGGGTTTGAACCCCAGCACCGCATGCACAGTGAAGTGCTGGAGTGCTGGAGTGCTGAAAAACTAGATAAGGTTGATTCTCTCTTTCTCTCTCACTATCCTCTCTCTTTAAAAAAAATGTACTTTGATACCTTTATTGCCAAACAATATTTCATGGCATGGCTATTTCACATTGTCTATTCATTAGTAAGTTAATGGATATTTGACTAGTTTCTGCTTTGAGGTTTTTGTTAAGAGTGATGCTATAAATTTTCATCTGTGTTTGCATAGCCTTATGATTTCTCTTCTCGTGGATATATATATATATATATATATATTCATTTCTCATGGGTCATCTGTACAGGAATGAATGGAATTGCTGAGCCATAAACTCTGTGCTTAAACATTCAGGAATTGCCAAGTGTTTTCCAAAGTGGCTACACCGTTTTAGATTACCACCAACAATATATATGGGCTCCAATTTCTCCACATCCTGGCCAGGACTCTGTTATCTTTCGACATCCTCGTTGGCATGAAAGGATATCTCACTGTAGTTTTGATTTGCGCTGTCTGGATAGCTAATGCTGTTACGTCTTTCCATGTGCTTGTTGGCTATTTGTCTATCTTTGGAGAAATGTCTAATCAAATCCTTTACCCATTTTTCAAATATTTTAATTGATTATTTACTTTGCTATTTATTACTGAATTGAAAAACCTTTGTAAGTTCTAAAAGCAAGTTCCGATCAGATATATGATTCGAAAATATCTTATATCTTCTCACATTCTGTGGAGTTTTATTCTTCTCACTGCATTACTACCCACTGAAGCCCAGAAACTTTTAATATTGTTGAAACCCAACACGCCTATTTTCCTCAGGTTGCTTACAGCTACTAATCAACTATCACTAAATCTAGATACGGCTTTTGCTATGTATCTGAAAATAATTGCATAATCCAAGGTCACAAAGATTTACTCCCATGCTTTCTATTAAGAATTGATAATTTTTGTCCCTACATTCAGTTCTATTATTTACTTTGACTTAATTGCTTTGTATGCTATTGTAAGAGATCCAACTTTACCACTTCTTTTCATTCCACCATTGAATTTTAGTCTATGGACTCCACTTTATTTATGCATCTACCCCTATGTCAGTACCAACATTGATTTGGTTATTGTAGCTTTGTAGTAAATTCTGAAGCAGAGAAGTATGAGTCCTCCAACTTTATTCTTCTTCATAATTATTTTCACTGTTCTGGCTGGTTTGCACTACCCCATGAATTTTAGGACAACCTTGTTAATTTCTGTGAAAATAAAAACCAAAATAGCATGTTAATATTTTGTTATGGACTGTATTTAATTTGTAGATAATTTGGGAATAACACCATTTTTATAATCATAAATCTTCCAATCTGTGAACATGATATGTCATTCCATTTATTGAAGTCTACTATAATTTAGTTTGAAATGTTTTTTAGTTGGGGGTACATATTTTATACTTCTTGTCATCATTTTTAGTACTGGGATTGAACCTAGGGCCTTATCTATGTTAAGCATGCTCTACACCACTGAGCTGCATTCCCAGATCTTCTATCCTTTTATTACGTTCATTCCTAAGCAACTTTATTCTCTTGTTCTATGGTAAGTAGAATTGTTTCCTTAATTTCATTTTTTGATTGTTCATTGCTAGTGTGTAGAAATACCACTGACTTTTCTGTATTGATTTTATATTTTGAAGGCTTGCTTATTTATTAGCTCTAAAAGTTTTGTCCATTTCTCTGTTTTGTTTTGTTTTGTTGGTTGCTTAGAGTTTTCTAATTACAAGATCATGTCATCTGCAAATACAAATAGTTTTGCTTTCTTATCTGGATTCCTCTCATTTCTTTTTCTTGCCCGACTACCCTGGTTAAAACCTCTAGTATAAAGTTGAGTAGCAATGGGAATGCCAGATATCTTGTTTTGTTCTTGGTCTTAGACACAAAACATTGCTTATCAACATTGACTATGATGGTAGTGAGTTTCTCATACATGGACTTCATGCTTTGGGGAAGTTTTTTTTTTTTTCTCTTCCTACTTTGTTGAATGTTTTTATCATGAAAAATTGTTGGATGCTATCAATTGCTTTTTTATTTTACCTTATTGATATGATCGTATGGCTTTTGTCCTTTATTGATGTACTTTAATACACTAATTGATTTTGGATAAGCTAATTGCTTTTCTAGGATAAATCTCACTTTGCCTTGGTACATAGTCATTTTTTACTGGATTTTAATTCTTAACATTTAGTGGAGGATTTGCTTCTTTTTTTTTTTAAATCTACATTCATGAAAGATAAGGGCCTGTCCTTTTTTTGTTGTTGTTGTTTGTTATGATGTCTTCATCTTGTTTCGGAACCACGGTGATTCTCATAGCATGCAAGGGGACATATACCTTACTCTTCTTTTTTAAGAGTTTGTGAAGAATTATTATTAACTTGTTGACAAATGTTTAGTGATATTGTTTTGTGATTTTGTCTACTTTTATACTTTAAAATATAGCATGTCCAACAGGAGGAAATCCAAATCCGCCCTTTCACTTTATAGCACTGAAATTTATCAATGTGCTGTGATCCACAACAGTATTGTCGAATTTGGGGTTGCTCACAGAAAAGACAAGGAAGTTGCCTAATTCGCCCTTAACAGTTTTCCAAGTTAAAAAAAAAAAATGTGGAGGGACATTTACCTCCGGGGAACCGCCGCCTCTCTACCCCAGCGCTCCAGCTCCCCGCGACCCCTCACTCTGAGCCGCGGATTCCAGCGCAGGTGCGCGCGGCTGGGTAGGTGACACGGGATGCCCGAGGCTTCCTCCCCTCCTGGCTGTCGTCAGAGTCTGGAGAGGGGGTTGGGCCGGGAGGGTCTCCTGGGGCGGGGCGAGGCAGGAAGGCAAAACAGCCTCGTCCCTGGAACCCACGGAGAGGCAACGCCCCTTGCTATAAATTTGGAGCTGGCTCCGAGCAGCTGATCGCAGCGCCTGACAGCCGGGACCCCGGGCAGCAGCAAGTGACAGGACGTCTGGGCGGGCACACAGCTGGCAGCTCTGCCCGGCGGCGACGATCGATGGAGATCGGCTGGCGCGGACCCGGGGAGTGAGGGCGCACAGCCGGGACGCGGAGGCGGCTGCGGAGCGGGGCACAGCGCGGCCAGCTCGCGGCGGGACGTGGCGCAGCGCCCCGGACGCGGCCAGTGCTGACCTCCAGGCCTGCGTGGGGACTCCAGGGGCTGGAGTGGTAAGTTTCCTGTCTCCCTGTCTAAGTGCGGATGCTGTGCTGGGAGGCTCCCGGGGACCCAGGAGAGCCACCCCCTTACCGGTCAGCAGCACCCTGGTACCAGCCGCAGGTCCCCAGGTCAAGAGAGGGGCTTCTGGTTCGCGAGGCGATACCGTGGGCTTATCGCCTTTGTGCTCCAAAAATTTCATTTGGTTTGACCTAATTCAAGCGAGAAATTAGCAGAAATGGAGGCCACCGGGTCAACTTTCTTCTGAGGCTTTTAGGTAACTCTGCTCTGGCTGTGAGCTGGATAGGAAGCCTGCCTGACCCGTGGGCCGTCCCTTTGGAAGTTGTTCCGCTGTTAAGGTGAAGTTAAGAAAGTATCCACTGCCTAACCCTCTACTTCCCAGGCCCTGTCCCCCTTCCCCTGTCCCTCCAACCCCTACCAGTGGGGAGTTGGCATGGGCACAGTCCCCACCTGCACCAAACTCTCCTACCCTCAGGTGCTCCCAGGTGATTCTTCAAATGGGGGCAGGAGGAGCAGGGCTTCTCCACACCCCAATCGCCATGTCTTAGCACTTCTGTAGCTAAGGTTGGATTTCAGTGACAGACTTCTGTGTCTAGGACTGAACAGAGCCTAGGACCCTTCCCTTCACTTATCTAACACGCGTTTTCCAGTTCTCTTAAATGACCATCTCTGTGTGTCCACAGTGCCAACCTGCCAAGAGCTCAGATCTTCCCCAAAGTAGTGTCTCTCTCTCTCTCTCTCTCTCTCTCTCTCTCTCTCTCTCTTTAGCAACCAGGAACTGGAGAGAGACCTGGCCATTGACCTCCTCTGAGGTCATCTCTTTACCTAATCCTTGTTGGCTAATGTCCTCACTAAGTATCAAAACCCCACTACCAGTCACTACTATCCCTTAAGAGTCTTTTTTCTCAATGCAAGTTTGGGTGCTTGCCTCCCCCTGGGGTCACATTTGCAACTTGGCTACATTTATTTCCTGTGTCATTCTGGGAAGAGACAGTAAAGAGAGGGAGGCAAGAAGCCCCACACCCTACTGTTCTTGTTTATAAATATTGAGCAACTTGTGTCCTCTTGAAGGTGCTTGCTCCCTAATATGATTCTCTTGGCAATTGCCACCAGAGGGGTTTGTGGCCCCAGGTGTTTATTTATCTTAGCACAAGCTTTAATCCCTTTTAAGATCTTCTCTGAAGCTCCAATCTAGGGTCAGGGAGTATAGCTCAATGGTAGAGTGCTTGCCTAGCATGTGAAAACAAAATTTACTTATCTCCTGTGAAGTTGCCCAAGTTATAAAGGCCCCATGTAAGTAGCCTCTCCTTAGGCTGTATGGGATCCCCTGGTAATGCCCCAGACCCTCTTCCTCTCCACCACCCTTCCTGGCAGCAGCACAGGATAGGGAAGCACAGGGAGCAGAGAATGGAGACTAGCTTCTAACTAGCCACTCAACTAGCTTTGTGATGTAGGAGTGTCATTTACCAACTGTGCCCACAAGGTCCCCTCCAAGTGATAAAAGTTCTTGATTCTTCTAGTTCCTTGGTTGTAGCTTAAAAAATAAAAGTCTAAAAAATTACCCTTTAGCCCATGTTTTCAGTCTTCAAAGCTGTCTAATTTTACTGCTAAATTATCTGCTCTGGACAAACATTTAGTTTCCCAGTGTCCATCTCCTAAATTATGGTTGGCAGTTCCTACAAGGTGGCTTATAAAGGATCAGGGAGGGGCTTCAATTTGCCAAAGTTTCATGATCATTAGTTTCAAAAGTGTTTCTACTCTGACTCCTTCTACTCCCCCCACTTGACTTTATTGTCCTTTATTCTCATCATAAGGCCTTAAATTCTGGTTCTGGTCTTCTTTGACCATAATCGGAATCTACTATCCCATCATCATCCAACTTGGAAGAAAACAAATTTTCTTCCTTGGGCCCCACTGATGGCCCTCCCTGAGATTTACAAAATGCTTCTTGGTCACTGTTGCTATGGCAATGTTCCCTGTCTCCCAGCACCCTAACCCAAATCTTTCCTCTCTCTCTTACCCCGGCTAATGTTCAAAAAAGGACAAACAATGGATAGTTCGGGTTTCTCAATTTTCTTTATCTTCTTCCTACTTTGGAGTTGGAATCCTGTGAGTATCTGTTCATGACTGTCTTGTTTTGCTGTTGCTGAATCTGCTGTTGTCCCTGTGACTAATTAAAAGTAATGAGTATTTTGCCCTCTTCTAGAGGGGAAAAAAGGAAAGAAAAGTTTAATCTGCTACTTAACCAAACCCCAGGTAAAATGCCTACCTGAGAATGAACTTGAAACTCACAGTCTGAATGCACACTACAAGTCTCTGCTTTGCTGTCACGGTGTCCCATCCGAGCAGATAACTGAGAGTTGCTGAATTTTGCTGTCAGATGTTACAGGAACAGAGTCCCATGCATCTACGTGTTTTGACTGCTTGTACTTCACCCTTGGAGTTTATCTCCCCCATTTCCTGCCCAGTCATGAGTGGGGAATGCCAAAGACTCTCCCAAGCAGGCTAGTAAATTAAGAGTTTTGCTTAGAAATATATGTCCAGTTGTTGCAAAGATTAAACAGCTATCTTGAAGGCATATGATGGCAATAGACAAATATGGGACTAGAGCAACAGATATGACAAAGTATCCAAGCCCAGATTAGGAACACTTTCCTCCTATTTTATTTAGCAAACTGGGCAAGTCAGCTTTTCAATGCATTACCACAGAAAAGTGCTATGATGCTTCTTCAAAAATAGCTCTAATGGTTTTCTTTCAAAATTCCCCAGCATCATTACATTAACATGACTTGCATTTCATTTCATGTGGATATTTGTTCAAGTAATGCTGTATCTTTGATAAACGAATTTTGTTCAGTTATTATCCTAAGTTTAGCTATCACTTTCTATTTTCCTTTTTATTCATGATATAATTTTTACCTTCTTACAACCAACTTTTTAGTAGCTTAACATGTAAAATCACTTTAGATCATTGAATAGCTATAAGGATTTGCAGTAATATTCAACTGCTTTGGCAAGTAACTATAATTCTCCTACTAGAGCCCTAAAATACAGTGTTTCAATCATAGCCATCGAAAGAGCTATAAATTTTCCATGTTTCATTATCTAATGTTACTTCAGTGACAAATTGGACAATTGGAATAGAAAACAAAGTATATGATTAGACTAATCATGGAAATGACAAATTGAATATAGCTGTGGTTGTATTAGCATTGAAGATTTGCCACCCAGTTTTGATTCTTACTTCTCAAAGCAGATGTTCACACAGGGAAAAACTTCCCTTGCATGTGAAAGCTAAATTGTCCTTCAAAATGTTTTACTGATGAAGAATTGACTATATAGTATGAATGCTGTATGATTGCTTCATTTGACATTAGTCCAAGAGATCAATAGGGAAGGGTTTGCTTTTGGTTTTTTATGTTTGGTTCCTTTTCAGGTGCGTCATCTAACCATCTTAAGTAGAAATGACTGTTTAGAATCTGCTAGTGATTGTCAGAGTTTCCTTCCAATATTTTCCATTGTGTTGCTGTTCTCACATTTGATTACTTTTCTAGCATTCAGAAGTTTGGAAAATGGGTGAGCAAGGAGTTTGCTTTGTTTTTCATGATGATACTGTTCCTTTCTATTTCAAGTTCCAGCTTTAAATGTGCTTAAAATTTTAAATCACAGAATTAATAACCATTCGGTGTGGGTCAACCTCTAAGTGGTTTCTTATTAATTTTATATGCATATAAAACACCTTGATCTTCTTCAAAGGGTGTTAAAATCTTTAGATCAATGACTCTAAGCACTCTGGTTAACTACAGAGTAAGATTATTGGGAAATGCATATATGATTGTGTGCTCTTAAAGAGAATTTATGATGGCTAAATTTACTCCCTCAATTGCTTTCAATATTTTTTCATTTTATATTAATCAAAACTCCTCTTACCTGCTTTGGCAAGTGAAGAATTATGTCTGTGAAAATATATCAACGAAAGTAGCAGCATCTTGCAGAGGGAGTACTACAGATCTGAGTTACACTAGGCCCTGAGGACATATAAAGTGTCAAAATAGCCTTTGACTGAGAAAAGCGCTGGTGAAGCTCAGCACGTATTTAGGAAAGTCATTTAAAAACGCCCCCCCCTACTGTCCTGCCTTCCAAACCAGGTGGATTGTCCAATACGATTGCTTCGTTGGGTTCCAGCCACTTCTGGAGTAATTAAACTTTTCCTTCCTCAAAGGAAGGTGACTCTTTTTAAAGTATGGAACACATCTAACATGCATCCTTACGTTCTGTTAGTACACACTTCACAGAAGTTACTTCCTTGATGGGTGGGTGATTGTTTTCAGTTAATACTACAGAAAATGTTAAGTACATTTTCAGATGCCTACATTTTAGAAGAGAAATGTTAGAGACTATTTTTCTAATCTCATCTAGGCATGTTATCCTATTACACACACTAAAATGAAAGCTGATGCTTCTTACTAACGGTGGAAGTAGGTATGAACCATTTTTCAATCTGAAGCAGTGGAGTCCAGGAGAAAGGAAAGACTTACAAAAAGGAAAAAGAGTAAAAGGCTGAAATGACAAATCAGTGGTCCTTCACGTGTTGAGAGGCGAGTAAAGCGAGTCTATCAGAAGCACCCAGGAAGCATACCAAATCTGCGCAATTCATCCCTACCTTCCTTTCTACCCCATCCTCCTTGCTCCTTCTGCAATCAAACCAGGAGCAACCACCCACAGTGACCTCAGGCATCACAGTCCGCAGAGCAGAATCCTCCTGAACACCTGGGAGCTTGTTGGAAATGCTGAACATCAGACCACACCCAGGCCCACTGCATAAGAATCTGCACTTTACAAGAGCCTGAGGAGACCAAAACACCCCTGAAAGTTAGAGAAACGCCCCATGCAGGCCCTGTGGCTTGTTTAAAATGATTACTGAGAGGCAATTTCATTGGCCTTTTAATACACTCACATTGTAATAAAGCTAGCATTTATTGGTACAAACATGTGCCAGACCAATGTGGTCTTGGACTTAATCTTCATGACAACTCTATAAGATGGTCACTACTGCACCACATTATGTAGGTTGGGGTACTGGGTGATATGAGGAGAGTAGCCCACCCAAATGCGGTAACCGAGAGAGCTGAGATTTAAACATGGCAACTGTGATCCCAAAGTCTGTGCCCTTGGCCAAGTCCCACTCCATCCACACCATGAAGCCCACTTTTTATGCAAATTGATTATTTGAAAATTTTTTCAAAGTTATTTGAAATCAAGTTCTATTTTCTTCTAATGAAAACCAAGATCTATTGCATCTTAGTTATAACTTTGCCTTTAAGGGTGATAATGAAGAATTCTAGAAACTCCTGTTCTAGTTGGAAAAAAAAATCTAAAACTATGTGAGTCTATCCAAACTCATCAAAATTTATGCACTTTGTGTGTATGTGTGTGTGTTTGTGTGT
Source organism: Aplodontia rufa (assembly GCA_004027875.1). Lineage (NCBI taxonomy): Eukaryota > Metazoa > Chordata > Mammalia > Rodentia > Aplodontiidae > Aplodontia > Aplodontia rufa. The sequence goes on from PVKS010008225.1 coordinate 35,981, forward strand.
GTGTGTGAGAGAGAGAGAGAGAAGAGATTATGTATCATTTACCTCAATCAAGCTTTTTTAAAAAGAATGATAGCTGGGTTTTGGATTCTAAGCCTGATGTCCCAGCAGCTTGGGAGGGTGAGGGAAGAGGAGCCTTTGAGCCCAGGAGCTTGGGATCAGCCTGGGTAACATAGCAAGACCCTGTTGAAAGGAAGGAAGGGAGGGAGGGAGGAACAGTGGGAGGGAGAGAAAAGAGAAAGAAGGAGAAGGAGGGAGGGAGTAGGAGGTAGGAATGGAAGGGGGGAATAGATAACATAATTTTTAAAATTAGCTTTTGATATATCTCTATTTTCCTATAACTTACTATAATTTTGGTGTTTCGATGTTATATAAAAAAAAGGCTGTTTCTTGAACCGGTCACATACACTCTTCAGCATTCCAATTCAAATACATCGTAATTTTTCAGTCTTTGATATAAATGCTTACTTAGCACAAGCATGGTTGATAAAACCATAGTTGACTATAGCTTCTAAGCAGACTGTTTCCAAGCCAGTGGTGATTTATTTTAAACCTGTGATCTGCCCCCACACACACACCAAATAATTCAGTCCTTAAACTGTAGACCCCAGCGCATGCAGATTGACAGCTGTCAGATGGGCCCCACCAGTGTCTCTTGTTTTGACAGAAGCTCATTGCTGTTGGTCAGAAGACTGAGCTGAGTCTGAGTTCCCCGAGATCATGTTTGAATTGAGCATTGTGCCAACAGGACTAAGCAGCCGGGATGTTCTCAGTGACAAAGGCACATCTGTGGGAGGCAGAATTTCACCAGCTGCTTGGCTCTAGAACTTTAGACATTCAGACAGTGCTCAGAGTGCAGTGTCTAATTTGCAGGTTAGGGCAAAATCGAACCAGGGCTGCTGTTGTGCCTTTATGGTGGGGGCTGCAGAGAGGCAGGGTACCCAGGAAATATCTCACACATAGCTGGCAGAGTTTTGTAGTGCCAAAATGATAAAAGACAAATGGTCATCCTTACAGCCATTTAGAGTTGCCCGTGTTTCACCAAGCCCAAATATTTGTGGTAGTGGCTCCATATAATTTGCATCAGGAATTTTCTTAAACAGATTGAAAAATCATATGGAATTTCTTCTAGTAAAGTGCATACATTTAAAATCTTATATCACCATTATTTTCCTTACATTATGACCCAAACTCTTCTTTTTATCTAATTCCCATGCATTTTTATGTGCTTCTGAATCTGCACAGCAGCCTCTAGGCCAAACCCAAATTTAATAGGCTCTTTCCATCCAAATTATGCCACTTCACGCAGAACATATTGTGCGGTGACGTCCCCCAGCCTGTCCACGTGTGTCATCACGCCTACTTTACCAGGAGTGGGAAAGAATTTGATGTGATTCCTGAGTAATGATTTTTCGAATACACCCTGCACTTTGATCTGCTGACAGAAGAGGTACGCAAACAGCACAGAGCAGCCACGTGTCTGAGCCACATGGTAGAAAATTATACACTCATTATATAGTTTATATAAGTACATTTTATATAAGTACATTTTATACAAGTATATGTTTTATATATTTTAATAATATTTAATGGCAAGGTGATCATAAGTAAAGCATTGTACAAAATGTAAATCCTAAGTGTCATCTTGTGTGTGTCTGTGGACAGGGGTTCTTGGCACAGGGCCATTAAGGAATGACTTGGGTTCTTGGTGTTTTAATGAAAGTAATTGAGTTAGGTGAGCACGGACTTGTGAGTAAAATCATTTATATGTTTATTAAATGCCTGCGTATTTGTGGAGCAGAAAGGAAAAATTAGAAAAGTATACAATAAATCTTAAAAGTGATTGAGGGTTATTAATTTCAGGTTTTATTTATTTTCACGTGCCTTCCAAATTTCCTATCATGAATCCCTGTTACTTTCATACTTCTTACTATGTGTCTCTGACTTTCTGATACTTTCCTTATAATTCACTCTGGATTTCAGGTCTTAGACAACCACTTTTAACTCTCTGGAGAATGGTACTGTAAATCTGACCCTTTCTGTAAATTTTTTCCTAAGGCACATTACAGTCTTACAAAGCAGCCTGTGGTTTCTATACCATCTTGGTATTTCACAGGAGAAACCACCTTACATGAAATGTCTATTGCCTAGTAGGTCCCTTTAATGCCAAAATTCTTCTGTCTTACAATACCACAGTAAAGTTAAAAACAAAAAGAAACTCATACATGATCTTCTGAATAACTCAACTTTTAAAAACTCCCCAAGTCCATAATTTAAAATAGTGATGAATTTGACATCACACAACACACACACACACACACACACACACACAGGCTAAATAAGAAAAAGTACCATAAACAAATTCCACAGATAAACAAGAAACCTGGGGGAATTATTTGCCACACATTATAAGTAAAATGTGAGTTTCTGTAACATGCATGAGCTCTTTAATGTGTGAAACTATAAACAACCTAATTGGAAAATGAGCAGAGGTCACAGCTGCCAAACCAGTAGAATGAGCCCTGAAAAGAATGAGAAAGTGAAAAGTGGCTCGACCCTAGTCGAAACTACATGAATGCAAACCCAAAGAGCAGATTTAGAAAAAAATGGATTTGATCAAATGCAAGTTTTTGGTTTCAGAATTTTGTCATAATTTTCGTAGAGGGCACTTTGTAAATATCTATCAAAAGCTGAATATAAAAACAATTGGGTTTAACTATTCAATTTGCAACTTGCTTTACTAATATATTAATATAAGTACAAAAATGCATATGCATAAATATGGTTAAAGAAACATTTTTGTAGTAGCCAAAAGAAAAATTGAAAAAAAATCATTAAGGATTATTAATAACAAAACAGTTAAATAAAATACCATGTACCAGTGAAACAAATGGAATACTATGTAGTCATCAAATGAATAAGGTGTTTTTGTATATGCTATGTAGGAAATTCTGTTAGCCATAGTATTTAGCAAATTAACAACTGAAGAGAGCAAAGAGAAGACTAATATATGTAAAAAGAAAGAACATAAATATACACATTTATATGTGTGTATTCATTTTTTATAGTCCTAAAAGGATATGCAAACTCTTAGTTGTCAGTATCTCTGGGAGAAGGAGAAGAGATGGATGTTTACTTTTATTTTATATTGCTCTTTAAGTCAACGTTTATACTACATGCAGGTACTACATCTGTGAAAAACAAAAACAGAAGAAAAGATCTTTTACAATGGTATTTTTTGAAGTTGTGGTGAAATGACAATTGTGTAAACTTTGTACTAAAAAGATCATGTAGTCAATCTTAACTGTAGATTCATAAGTAAAAATCCAAACCATTACCATGATTTTATTTAGTAGCCATGTCTATAGAAAGTATCTTAGAATAAGACTACACTATTTTACCAAAAAGCATTCTGCTTTTCTTTCTCTGGTGTATGTCCATGAGATATTGGGGAAGCTATTGACCAAGAGTAGGCACCCTGACAGTCACCTGGGGCCACCTAACTCTAAATAAGGAAAGATATCTTCTTGAGGTGAAACAGCTGGCTTCGCCCCTTCAAAAACATCCTCAGTATGAAGTATAAAAGCTTACCCTATAAATTAAAAAACAAAAATCTGATCTCATTCATGAATCACTTTAACATTGTTTTCCTTTCCAGATTTCATACATGCGAAGTTGGTCTAAAATGGATGGGTTTTCATCTGAGTAAGTCACTGAAGCCATCCCGAGAAAGTGGCCACCAGGTAAGAGTCCCACATCTACAGCATTGTGTCCATCCGTAGATTTCCTAAGACGCGCACAGTGGCGGTCACGCAAGAGTCCACATACCCTTGTTCTGGGAGAGAAAGTAAGGAAGCAGAAGAGGGAAATCCTGGTCTTATTCCATCCTTTCCAATCCACAGATGAAGGTTATATGTATTTACATGATTTTAAATGGAGACAGAGTGAATTAGCAAGGTATTTACAAGTGTACTGATGAACTATGTGAGAGATGTGCAGTTCCTGGGCAAAGACCCTTGATACTGTGCTTGTTACGCAGGACCTCAGAGGGCCAGCAGGGAAATGACCATGCCCTCTCCTCCGCTGCCTCGGGGGTATCTGTGCTATGATGCCCTGGCCCTCATTTCCAGAAGTCTGAAGATGGTAAACCTTCAAATTCTACCTGCTCACCTTCAGAAAAATCATGTTTCTCATAGTCTGATTCTTATTAACTCCTTTCTTACTCCAGTTATAAGGTATGGGGTGCTAATGTGAAATTGCTGCTGGAGGACCTGCAATGCACCAAGCCCCGTGATGTCTGCCCCACCCTCTGGTGGGCAGGAATAACGTGGGGTCACGGAATGCGAACTGCTCAGAACTTGGCAGAGAGAATAGCGCGGTCTTTTGGGCCTGCTTTTTTTCTGTCCGACTCCTGGCCTCATGGACCTGTCTGATGTTTTCCATTCTTAAAATCAATCCATGATTTATCCAAGTAGTGGAAAGAGGGAGCTCAATTCCCAGAGCAAGCTCTTAGCTTCCCCACTCTCTGTCTCGGTTGCTTGCACCATTCTGAATATTCTGTGACTCTATTTCATCAAAATGGAGGATGGGCAGATAAATATTCTTTGCCACATTGGCAAGTAGGAAGCACATTCTGGAAGGCGCTCCAAGGTAGTGGTGTTAGGAAACTATTCGGGACTGCTTTAATCTTGGAGACAAAAATAATCATATTATACAGAGTCCATCACTGGGTATCTTGAGGTTTTGGGTGCATGTGTGTGTGTGAGTGTGTGTGTGTGTGTGTGCGTGTATTTTCTTCTTTTTATTGTTTTGCTTTGTTTGGTGTTTTTTAGTTTCTAGAGGTGTAGATAAGCTTGGGAGATTGGGCTGTGCTTGTTCTCGGCCAGCATTCAGCTCTGGACGCAGAGCAATAAACTACATTACTGAGACTGTGCATCTTAGCGGCTCTAGGCAGCTCTGTCTCCGTTGCACCCCATCAGCCCTCCTGGGCTGGAAGCCTGAGTTAACCTAGGGGGTGATCCTTAGACCTGCCTCCCTTCTCCTATATTTCCAAAGCCTTCCATTTCCAGCACTCACACATTTGTGGCAAAACTTGCAAAATAATCATGACGTTTTGCTTAAGAAAAACAAAACACTGAAGAAAGCATGCTTCAAATTTTTAAACTTTTTCAAATCTTTGAGTTTCAGACGAGTAAGCAAAACATACTTCACCCTAACAAGCTGGGTTTTGTTTGTTTAAGTACTGATGTTATACCAATTCACCACTAACCAGCAGCTTTCTCCTCGGTTTCCTGTAACACACTCTCCAAGGCCCCATCCCAAGCAGCCAGCCCTGGACTGAAACACAAAACGAGTTGGCGGAAGGCCCTTCTGAACTCCATGACATCCCTTTAAAACTTTTACCCGCTTACGAGTACCGAACTCTGATCTCTTATTGATTTAAACCAGCAATGAGCAAACAGCGTTTCAGACCTTGTTTTATAGGTCCAAAGAATTCGTGTTGAAATCTACTTACAGCAAATGCAGAAATCCTGATTAGTACATTTAAAAGAATAAAGAGTCATACTCAATGGCATTACATCTAGGGACTCGTGCCATCTGATATGCCAGCCACTTGCCATATATGGTCATTTAAATTTGAATATAAATTAATTACAATTAAATAAAGTTAGAAATTCAGCTATTCGGTGGCACCAGCCACACCTCATGTGCCGAGTCCACTCATGGAGCTGCTGGACAATGTAGATGCAGAATATTTCTATACAGAAAGCTCTGTTGGACAGGGCTGCCCTAAGCTAGTTGATTAGTAACACAGTGGACTTTCTTTGCCACTTGGTAGGGAAGCTGAATACTCTTTTTAACTTACTTGGAAATTTTTAAGTATTTCTGAAACTGATTTCTTTGGAGTTGTATTATCTGGGACATAACACGCACAGGCCTGTTTTATCGTTTCCTATTTATATGAATATTTTTTAAGTGGAGGGCAGTAAGTATTTTAGGTACTCTTCTAAAGTTCTTGATTTCTTCAAAATTGTGCAAAGAGGTGCCCTTTAGTTAAAGGGAACTAAGGACTAGGCTGCGTGGCTGTCTTCTTGTTGACCTCCACCCCCATCATCTCCAAGTAAGCAAACATTCTGTAAAGTTTGTTTGCTACAATGACAGGTGTATCTCTCTTGTATCAACTGAAATAATGCTTGTGTTTTCTAAACAGTTTGGAGGGGCAAACTTTTATCTTTCTTATGGAACTGTACATGAGATTAGAAGTCCTTGCTTTTATTTGGAATAGATGGATAGATATACATACAGTAGTTTTAAATTTTTGATTAGTAAAGTCACCTCCTGTTTTAGTACATTTTTAAAGTTCTTAGTCATCATTTCCCCACTAATATGATCCCATTAGTGAAACAGCAGCAACAGGCAATTTTCTACCTAGAAGATCAGTTAGGTTTCTTTGCTGGACTAATGGTCACGCAAGGCAAAAAATTAAAAACATATTTGTCTTTGAGTTATTGAAGCCTAGGGGGATTTGAAACAGCTATAAAGCTATTGTGAGAAAAGAATATAAATACCCAGCAATACTTCCTTTATACTTTTCCTTTTACTTCATTTTCAATGAAAGCATACATTTTAGAAGTTTGGAGTCAGCTTAGGATTTTGAAATATGAATATCAGAAACTTACCAATGGGTAGCAGGGATAACGAAGGTAAAAGTCAGCCATTTGTGTTTAATAAATAAAAATATAACTTGTTTTAAGGGTAAACAGGTTTACTCTAAATAGCTTACTATTCACACAGTAACTTTATTATTTGGATTAAATAATATGGGTAGGAGATACCACTCCCAGTTCGGTTACTGTTACTACTTTTGAACAATTAGAAGAACTCAGACAAATGAGCCTCGGAATTAGGAGCTACGATTTTTGGCAGGAAGGACTTCTAGCTAGCACCGGCAGTGGTGTTGTCCTCTCCCTCCCACTTCTTGGTTGCATTCTTGAAGACTTAAAATTTAGGAGACATACGCGAGTCATTCTTCTTTTGATTCCCAAAAAGTCCATAAAAATCTCATAAACGTAATCCTGTAGCGCAAACCTGGTGGAAGGAAACCATCAGGAAGTAGTCCTTTGATGCCTTGCCAGTATGCGAGGCTCACCCAGGGAGCCCTGGGAAGGGGCAACAATGTCCTACTGCCAGCCCCAAATCCAATCAGGACCGATGTCCTCCCTCCTGGCGTCCAGGCAAGGGCAGATGGCTTCTGCACACAGTAGGGCTCCATAAACAACAGGGCCATGTTGGAGGATCAACCAGAGGGGAAAGCCATCTCTTGGTCAACAGTCTGTACCTTGCTGCTCAGTGATGCTGCTGGATCAAAGAGGAAAAGATGGACGTTGGCTGCCTCCTGGTTCCTCCAGGGGTACAGTGTACAGACCAGGTGGAAGGGGATGAAATCACTGTCTCCCTCAGCAACACAAAGCAGGGGATCCGTGTGGGCAGAGTGAAAGAATCTGGGTCATGTATGACAGATGGTACCAGAGACTTGTGTGATGGCTGACATTATTGCATATAGTGTGCTTATCTGTACATAGCTGAACACATAGGAACATTGATAATGGTCCTTCGGAAACTGACCTACAACACATCTGCTATTGAAGCAGGAGGACAGTCCTCCTGGACTTCCACCAAAGTTGAGATTTAATTAGATGGATGAATCAGACAAAACATACCATTTGAATTAAACAGCAAAAAAAAAAAAATGTAACATGTATGCACCAGTGAAATGAAGAGAAATCTTCACAACGAATAAAATATTACATGAAATAAATTTTAATTTATTTAGATTCCTGAAGGTAATATGAGCAATTTAATAGAACTAACTTAACATGCACAAACTCTATAAAAAGATCTATGTAATCTATTTTGTGATTTTATCCTCTGAGGAAGATGCTCTAACATCTTTAACTTTCATATTTAACCATTTTTTTTCTAGCTTTTGTAGTGCCACTGCCCATCAATCCAAATTAGTCTGGGAAAACATATAGATACATCTCTATTTCCCAAGAGGAAGTAATTCTGTGATCTTTCTCAGCAATTCAGTCTAACAATTAAGAACCCTTAAGCTAAATAGAAAAATTCATTTCACAGGAAACTTTTATTCAATATGTATAATTAGTTTTAGTTAACTTTATTAATGAAATGTCGCAAATCAATTAGGTTTGCAATAATCAGATGCTGAGGACCCAAGAGGGGCCATTTCTCTCACAAGAGGGGAAGGTGATATACAATTTAGTTGGGAAGCAAATGTAATTAGATTTGATCGGTGGAGTATTCCTGTCCTGATGTGGAGTTAAGCACATACCCAAGCCTGAGTATACAGCTGGAAAAGAAACAGAAAACAAATAAAATAAAACATTGTGACTTCTTGGTCCTATTGGGCATGACGTGAAACTGGAGAGGGTTTCCTGAAGCCTCGGGTAGACACATTTTCTTCTGAGAGTCTGTGTTTTAAGATGTTTTGTCAAGGGGATGAAGCTGTGGCTCAGTGGTTATGGCGCTTGCCTGGCATGCACAAGGACACAGGTTCAAACAGCATCACCACGTACACAATGAAGTGTCAAAGCAACGAAAGCCACGTGAAAAACAAAAATAAAATTGATTCTATCTTTCTCTCTTCCTCTCTCTGTTCTTCTCTCTTAAAAAAAAAAAAAAAAAGCTTTGTCAAGTCTGAATGCCTTTAAACAGGGCAGGACGTGAACGGTCTTGCTTACCATAGACTTCTCCACTCCATAATGCCGTAAGTCTGATTTTCACAGTCATTTAACTGCTCAAATCCCACGGCATTTCAGTTTGCAACTCTGAGGACCCAAACATTAGTTACTGAATAAGTGTGACATAGCCCTAAATTCTCTTCTCCAAGTGGGAACATCAGGGAAATGTCTTGACAGTGAGAATCCTTTTGAACGACGGTGGTCTTAAACACAATGCCTTCCTATCCAGGGCTGCAGTTTACAGTAGATCCTACCGCCATTCATTCAGTATTTTTGGACGTTGGCATAACAGTTATTGTTGTGAACTCTGGCACAAAGTTGTGAACTAAGCAAAAATCTCTGTCCTCATAGAATTTACAGTCTGGTGCATGAAAAGAAAAAACAACCAAATAAAATGTTTGATACATTGAATGGCATAGGGACCAGAGAGACCGTGTGAAGGTGGACGGAGGGCATGCTGCCATTTTATAGGGGGCTTAGGATAAGTCTCCTTAGTAAGAAAACAGCTATGTGGACATCCAGGAAAAGATTGCTGGGGGCAGAGGATACAGCAGATGCAAAGGCCCTGAGACAGGAAGAAAGGAGCATATCCAAGGCTCTGCAAGTGGGCTGGTACCCTGGGAAACCTCAAGCCAAGAGCAAGTGACAAGTGACAGGTATTGAAGGATATGAACTACAGAAAACTAAAGCATATTTGTTTGGATGTGAGAAGGGAAATTGATGAAACTTAAAAAGCTAAGTGGATTTAAAACTTAAAATCTGCTGGGAATGATGGTGCACACCTGTTACCCAAGCAGCTCAGGAGGAGGCTGAGGTTAGGAGGATCGCCAGTTCAAAGCCAGCCTCTACAACTTATCAAGACCCTGTCTCAAAATAAAAAATAAAAAGGACTGGGAATGAGAGTCAGTGGTTAAGCACCCCTGCATTCAATCTCTGATACCAAACAGATTTTCTAAATCTTTAAAAGAGAGATCAGGTCCACAACTCAGTCCTCGCTGGCTAAGTCTGTGGCAGCAGCTCTAACTCTGATCATTGGAAATTTGCCTTCCTGAACACCTACGTATCTGGTTTAGTATGTTTAGTGCACTTCAGATACAATCTGCGGACAGTCCTGATCTGTAATCCTATGTCTCTGACCCGAAAGTAAAACTCTTTAACTAGCAGCAGTTAGAGCTGTGTGACATTGGCATCAGATTCCTTTTAATGGCAGCTTTGACTTTTCAGACACATATAACGATGAACTCAGTAAAGTATTACTACTGGATGCAGAATAATTTCATATACTGTGCATTTCATTTAAATTGTTTTACTTTCAAGCCCAACAGCAAAACTCTAAATAACAAGGTACATTTGGGAGTGTTTATGTGTCATCCATCCACACATAAGTAGGAATAAAATTATTTAATGGAGAATTTCAAATCCACTAACTGAAAAATTGTATGAATAGACTGAGTGAGAAGGAAAGATTTGACTTCTCTTATTTTCATTAGTGCTGTCTTTTCATATCCCTGTGCTTTTTTTTCCTGTCCTGCAAGATTTCCTAATGAGGATTAGGGAACAATCGTATTTAACAATCTGTGTTTGCAGGTTGAAAACAAGAAAATGAAGACTAATTGCTTCTCTCCTGCTAATTCGATTTTCTGTAGCTCTTCTCCTACCAGCTTAGGTGCAGGGGTTAGTCACTATTTCCAGCAGATAAGGCTAAGGAAAAGGAACACATCTTTGATGTTCTCCCGTCGCCGGACCTTGTAGAGACCTCCCCAAGAGCGAGAAATGGGAAGTGACCATGAGCAGCATTGTAACCTCCTCCCTGGGGAGGAGAGCAACAGCTCAGTGGCTGGGAAGTTCTGGAATTAATGTGACTTCTGATCCAACAAGTGCCATTATTCATACTTATTATCAGAAATTCTCACTGTTTTTCTCAGAAAAATATATTGCACATTTTTCTAAACTTGGGTAAATTCATTAAATACTAGTGTTAGGAAGTATTTTAAAATCAGAAAAATTGGGCCAAGGATGTTTCCTAGTTTACCCTTGATTTTCCTTATGCACCTGTCCTTCCCACTAAAATAGTTGTTCAAAGAGAAGCTGTGATCTTGCTGGTCCTATATGTATGATCACTTAATTAATGTAGCACTCACACATCTCTGAGCCTTAGGAAGTTTGACGTGGACAAGGTTTAAACTACTATTATGCTAATTTGAATTCAAAACTTTTTAAACCCAGGTCACTCTCCAGTGATGGCTTTCAGCCCCCACTGCATCGTGTTACAATGCTTTTCTAGCACGTGGAACTGAGCTGGGCTGAGCAAAGCTGGAGCAGTCGGACGGCCTGCAGTGGAGCCAGGTCCCTGACAAAGCCCTCTGCCCTGGTCCTCCTCCCTGGAACTACTGAGTGGTACCCCATTTTGTCCTCTCCCTAAATCCCACAATGGACTCACACTCACCTGGCCCCAAAAGGGGGCTCTGGAAATGGCATTGAAGGTTCACTGCCAAACAGCTAGTGTGTGGCCGTCTCTTTAAACTGAAATGTAACCCAAAAAGAACCTGTTTGGCATCTTTCTAGGTCCTAGGGCTAGTTAATATTGCTAAGTGGTTATTTATTTATAACTATTCAGGAATTTATTTCCCAGCCCTGCCAGCATAAAAGCAGCCTGCAAGCACTGGGACATTTTGAGAACATTCCATCCATCACCTTAAACCAGGAGTTCCCCTCTCCTTACACTGAAGCATGGAAACTGGTTCACACTGAGCTCAACTTCTACGTGGGAGAGTAAGTGCTTCCAATTTCAGGGGCCATTGTACCTCTTTTGAAACTCCAGTGTGTCCTTGGAAATTAGTGCACAAAGGCCAACCTGCCAAAGTCTAGTCCTTTCCCTGTGAATAAAGCCTTTTAGCAGCACGTCAGTACCTGGTCACTGTTCTCATTGCAAAATAAGGCAGTTCTAACTCTCAATGCCAACAGTGCTGGGAAGACCAGGTGAGTTAAAAGAATGCCTGAAATTTAATCAGGATTCCATCCACAATAAAAATGAGTTAGTCACCACTTCCTCCAAATGCATCTCCCACAGATTTCTCTCCCCAAAAAGAGAGAAAGAAAGAAAAAAGATACTGTAGAGCATTTCAGTCATTTTAGAGAAAACAAACCTCTCTAAATGACTAGAGTAGAACAATGAAAGAGGGTTGAAAGAGCTTTTTAAGCAAGCTCACGGTTTTTTTTTCTTTCAGTTTGCTGAATTTGAACAGATTCGTAACTTTAGTCTTTTAACTGCCCTGGAAATGGTTTCTGTCTCTCGTTAGCTCATTTTTCAATGCAATATTTTGTCTGCCCAGTGTCAACAACATAGATCATCGTCCAGATCAGGAAAGGAAAAAAAAAAAAGTGAGACTTCAAGTAATCGAAAGGTCACTGTCTTTAAAAAATAAATAAAGAATAAGAATCTCCAATCCAGGAATGGACCATCTTTGAAACTCTCCCAAGGGGTGATCTAGTTTTAAGGGTGAAAACTTTTGGACAACAGTTGGGAGAGCAGCTGGTGCCAGGCCCTGTTTCACATCTTACCTGTTCTCGCAACAGCATGTAGAGGTGACCATGACTGGTCCCATCCTGGTCACTGCCACTTTATAATGAAGGCCAGGGGGAGTCACAGAAAACACTTCCTTGTGTGGGCGCTGTGTCCTTCGCTCTATTTCCCCTACCTTGTTTTGTTTTTTGTTTTTTTAAGAGAGAGAGAATCAATTTCATTTATTTGTTTGTTTATTTATTTATTTATCCATTCATCTGGTTTTAGTTTTTCCTCCACTTGGTTGCGTATGTGGTGCTGGAGTTTGAACCCAGGTCCTCGCACATACTAGGCAAGCGCTCCACCAAGAGCCACCGCTCCAGCATCCCTCCTCCTTTAAAAAAAAAAAAAAAACACATATAGGCCAAGTTCTCTCTTTTTTAAAAACTTTCTATTCAATAAATATGGTCTTACAACTAGGAGGGGTTCATCGTCAAACATCAAGAACAAAAGTGTAATGACAGAACAAGCCAATACTGGGGCCAGACCATGGTTTCCCCCCTTTGGGTTCCCCATGGTTCCATGTTTCACTTTACTTAAGCCCCAAGTTAATTGGACTTGTCATGGAAGTCGGAGGTTCCCCTCAGGTTAGATTCCCCCATACTCCATTCCTCTGGTCACTTTGATGTCCTTCCCATTCCCTCCCTACCCCCCGTCCCTACATCCCCCAAGAACCTAAGCACAGTTCCCCATGATCATGTAAGAATTCATACATGTTGAGGTTCTCTTATTGACTCCACTTGTTCATAGAAACTCAGCCTAACGGGTGTCAGGGTTGGGACCCAAATTTGAGAATGACTCCAGAGCCTTGCTTCCCACCATTTCTGTCCCAGAAATAACCCACCAAATTTGTCAGTGCCTGAGATGCTGCTGTTGTTGATTAACTGCTACAAAAGCAGCTTTTTTTATGCAAGCAAACACTGAGCTAGTATTTAATTACGGGTTGATGCTGATATCGGGTGCAAGTATACGCTCGCATCATTTGAATAATAGGCGAACAGTCATGAGCTTTGAAAGGGATATTCAGAATAGAGTAAAGCAGATATTTTTCTGTCACATTTCAGTGAGGAAAATTGCTAATTCATATGCCACCAGCCATAGGCAGAAATGCAACAGGAAATGAAGAAAAACTTAACAACTTTAAATAATGTGGTCTGTAGTACAAATTATTGCACTGTGAATCAGTTTCCTTCTGCTGTCCAACTGATCGTTTGGATTATATAGACAAGCAGTGTAAGACATCACTAAAATTATTCTCGAATCCCAGTTTACATCTATCTGAAACACTAGGCCATTTGCTTGCAAATACGTAGAAAACACTTTTTAAAAGGGTTGGGATTGGTTATTTTCCCGCTCTGTTAAATATTAGCCTTTGAATTGAACCCGGCTGATCTGCCAAATAACACTTGCAAATTGTTGTGTTTTAATCGAGTGACAGACTGAGAGGGAAACCACACTAGACCTGCTTATGCTTCTAGAAGCATCGCCAACCAGGAGCATTATGCAATAATGCCTGGTAAAGGAGGGGAGCCTCTTAGCATTACACCTCGCCTCGCAACAAATGTAGCCACTTATCCCAAAAGCAGGCATAATTAGAATCCATGAAAATCTAGCATCAGAATCCAAACCCCTGGTGCAGTGCTCAGTAAATTATAGCTTTTATGTCTGTGATATTTTGAACCATTTCATTTAAATATGTGAATATATGATTGTGTGATGCTTTAGGACGCCAGCTCCATATTCTATGGAAAAAAATTCCTTATTTCTGTTCAGGATGGTCCTATAAATGGGAAACCCCTTATTCAGCCTTCTGGAAGGCTCAGCCCCTGGGCTCAGACCCAATTGGGCTACTTAATTGAAATATCCACGTGAACATGGAGCACAGTGAAAATTTGGGTGGGCCACCTTGCAGAAGGGAGCACCAGCAAACGCCACCTCTATAGTAACTAGCCAGAAGAGCCCAGACCGGTGCATTAGTTTGCAGAATTGTAGCAAAGTCTTGTAAAATCAGCCTGAAAAGACATTAACTTTTACATAAATGTAGTATGAAAAATAAAAGAAAGCTTTATTTAAAAACCCTGATAAAGGGGCTGGAGTGGTGGCTAAGCGGTTATGGTGCTTGCCTGTCATGCAGGAGGACACGGGTTCAAACCCCAGCACCAAGTACCCCACACAGTGTTAGAGCAATGAAAGCCACATGAAAACTAAATAAAATTGTTTCTCTCTTTCTCTCTCACTGTCCCTCTCTCCAAAAAAAAAAAAAAAACCCTCACACAAGTGGTCAATTGCAGGGCTGGAATGGTAGCTCAGCAGTTAGAGCACTTGCCTGGCATGTGTGAGGACCCAGGTTCAAACCTCAGCACCACATACACAACTAAATGTTGGAGAAACAGAGGCTAGTTGAAAACTAAAAATTGATCCATTTTCTCTCTCTCCTCTCTCTCTCTCTCTCTCTCTCATGCACTCTCTCCCTTTATCTTAAAAAAAAATCACACTTCTTATTTTTAAAAAAGTGGTCAATTGGTGTTTTAAAGGAACTAAATGAGAATTTGATTACTTTTCTTTTGTTGCAATAGAAAATAAATGCTTTTTTAAATTTTAAAGTTAAACAAATCTTTAGTATATGCAGGGGCTATTTTGCATAGACATTTTGTGGAAAATAAATGTTGTTCCCCTAATTTGAGACTGGCCATTGATTTGAACGGAAAGAAGCATTCACTGGAAGCAGCCTAAGACTTGATCTCTTTGCAAATGGAAGGCTTTCTTTTATGTTTTCTTCATTTCCTAAAGTGTTGTGATTTTTATTTTCTGGTGTTATCTCATAAACAGATTTTAAGTCTTAAAAGATAGAAATAGGTATTTAAATTGAGAGGTGAGAGACTCAGCCAGTTAGTTGTAATTTTTAAAAATAGGTAATACAGACCTCTAGTGGTAGAACAGCTTGAAATTCCCTGTAAGACAAAAAAAAAATGATGCAGAAAATGCCTGCATTTTAACCGGAACATCTATTAGTTAAAATTATTTACATGGAAAAATTCACATATTTCATAGAAACAGACAAAATAAAAAACTTGCTTCCAGGGTAGGTGTACCCCATGCTCTTAGATCCTCATTCCTCTAAAACAAGCAAAGACACTCTGACCCAACTCCCAGCAAAAAGTCTGGGTCTGTATTATTTTTTCTCTAAAATGGTATACAAGTGGAACTGGAGTGTGGCTCAGCAGTTACGGTGCTTGCCTGGCATGTGCAAGTACATGGGTTCAAACCCCAGCACCCACGTACACAACTAAGTGTCAGAGTAATAAAAGCCATGTGAAAAACTCAATAAAAATTGATTCTCTCTGTCTCTTTGGTTCTCTCTCTCATTGTCCTTTTCTCTTTAAAAAAAAAATAGTATACAAGTAGAGCTGACAGTGATGTCATGGGAAATACATTTTCATTTTCCTTAGCCTTCCTGGGATCCTTTCTTCCTCTCTTTCCAGAAGCTCCTCTTGAAAACAGAATCTCCAGTAGCCCTAGTCTGCTTGTCCTGGCCACAGGTCCTTTCCTGGGGTGGCAAGAGCAACCACTCTTGGTGGCTTGGGTGATGGGGTCTCCAGGCTACTGAGGAGGAAACTGATCCCAATACAAGCTTAGGTGACAACTAAATACACCTCTAGAGGGTGCTTCTCAAATGTTAAGGGACACCCAGATCATCTGGGGTATCTTATTAAAATGCAGATTCACACTCAATTGGTGTGAGATGGGGCTGAGAGTGCTTTGCTAGTAAAGTCCCTGGTGATGACATCCAGGCCACTTTGGGAACAGCATTAATTAGATATAGATATAGATGATAGATGATATAGATAGAGGATATAGACTTTTTATTGATTTCTTGTTTTTTTTTGTTAATGTTATAAGATTTAATTTTTATATTTATAAAACATTTAAAGATCTCTTTCACTCAGTTATGTACAATTATCCCTGGGAACCTGTTATGGAAGTTTTGAATGTTCTGATCTTACATTTTAAAAATGATTTCCCTGTTATCTGTGTGGCTTGGTGAGTTCATGGTGGTTGCAAGCATCTCTATAAGTGCTTAAAGTTTTGGGGCACTTGTAGCTACCATTAAGTATCTGATTAGCCATTTAGGAAAGATAGTGAGATCAGATTTTGTGCATGTCATAAGTGTGTAGAAAAATCACTGAGGGCCCAAAGAATGTCTGCATCATAATCAAGCAAAATTTTTAAAAAGTGTAAGTGAAATTTTAAAAGTCTATAGGCAAAAAAAAAAGAAAAAATAAAAAAAATTTAAAGTCAATAGACCAGAACACAACATAGGAAAATATATTTTTCAGGCCAAAATCTTTTATAATTCCATCATTTAAATAACTTCCTATCATAGCATGTTGCCAACCTTAATTTTGAAATCCATAATTTCTGAACTTATGTCATGAGGTAGTCTTTAAAAGCTCTTACAAACTTTTAACATCTAGTTTCAAATCAAAAATAATATATTAACAAGCTATAGCATGGAGTGAGTACATAAATTATCATGGTTTCCCTGCATGAATATCAATTCGCAGGTTTGGCTCAGACACGGCTTAGATGAAATAATTAACCATGTACAGTACTTAACAGTATAAAAGTAATTAATCTAGCTGCCTCATACTGGTTTGGCCTAAATAAACATGCAATAAAAAAAGCATAGGATTTTATTATTTTTTCACTCACATTTGTACATTAGTAAGTTGGAATTTTAATATATCAAGAGGAAGATGTCTTTCTGCTAACAAAAAGAACATTTTCTTTTCAAATGTTAATGTGCTGCTTACAAACTGAGTTCTGTAGATTTATCATAGTGGACAGATGTTCTCAACTGATAGTTATACAGATTCTTTCTACTTTACGGTTCGGAGAAAATGATTATTTTAAATTAAGGTGTAAATAAGAAAAATGAGATTTTTATTGCTGTAAAATCACAGAGATTCTGTCAATGGTTCCACAATGCTCTGTTGGTGTAACTTTGGCAAAGTATTTTTAAATATCTCTTTCTTTGCCCGGTGAGTTCTGGATAGAGACAGTTTTCTATTTGGCCTGGAGGCCCTTTACCAGCAGATTCAAGGGCAAAGGGCAAGGTTGTCAGCTGGCACGCAGGTAACACATAAGTTAAGCATCTAGGTTTGGATAAAAGAAAAGGGCTCAGGTGATTCCCGCCAAGGAGAAAAAGAGTTCATTAAGCTCAGTCTTTTTTTTAAGTGTATGAGTGTTCTTCTAGATTATAACATGTTTTTCCAGCTAGAATTCCACTGATAATCATTCCCCACTGCAAGAATGGGCTTATGAGGATGAGGCTTAGTAGTTCTTCCAAAAACAAATAGCAGGGAAGACCCAATCTCAAACCCAGGGACTGAAGCTAAAGCTTCGAGCCAAGATGGAACAAGGGGACCTGGAGCTACCTCCCCACCCAAATCAAAACAAAACAAAAATGTATGAAATGAAGGTTTTCAAAACAGTAGGTGTCAGATAACAAAGGCCAATGATCCCCAAAGAATAGGTAAAAATGAGGGGAACCCTAAGATCGTCCCAGTTTGGTGTCTAGAAACACCTCTAGCAATGGCCCAGGACAGGCAGATGGCAGGTGGAGCCCAATATCTCCCTGATTTGAGAAGGAGCTGGGAGTCCTGAGAGATGGAGTTCACAGGGCAGAGTATCAGAGAGGAGAGAGTGCCACTAAAAAAGGGTCCTGGAGATGTACAGAGGGTCCCCATTGGCATGTTGATGAGAAATCTCCCAAAAGGATCAGAGGGGATGTACCCCTCCCCACATCAACTACAGCCGGAAAACAGATCCTGTTCACACCATCCAGAGCAGAAAATCTCATACTTCACGGGCATCCAGTTGCGTCTTCAGCAGAGTTTGCCTTGAGAATAGGAAATCAAATCACTCTTACATTAAATGCTGCTCTGATCCCACCTAACAAAATCCAAAAGAGGCAAACTCTGCTCAGAACTGATCCCCAGAACAAGCAGGGAGAATTTTTATAGAAAAACATCCAATCCCCAGCAAAGTAAAATTTATAGTGTTTAACACACATTCTAATAGTACCAGCCATGAAGAGGAACAGGAAATTACAGTCCTTAAAAAGAAAAACAATCAATAGAAGCAGACCTAGTAATGACACAGATAATGAGATTATTATACCAGGATATTAAGTGGTTATTATAATCGTATTTCATGTGTTTAAGAAACTAGATGAAAGTTTGAATATATTAAGTAGAGATATAGAAGATTCTTTTAAAAGACTAAAATTGAACCTGTAGAGATAAAAACTACAGTGTTTGAAATGCAAACTTAAATGGGACTTCAGAAGCAAAGATCATACTTCTTTTACTACTCCCAAAATATTCTTCCCTAGATGCAGAGTTTGACCCCAGTAGCCTAATGTGTAATATTTACTTAATACTAAAGCTCTCAGGTAAGTTTCCTTTCCGTTCCGTCAGGGGTTTAGTTACTATGTAGGCCCATATTTCCTCCTCAGTGTGACCCTCCTGGCCTGTCTCTGGCTGATGGAGAAGATTCCAACACCTTCCACGGACTGGTGCTCCTTCTCCCCAGAGTGAACTCCTTAGGAAAGAGGCACCGTGACCTGGTGCCACCTGAATCACATCTTCAGACCACTATTTTTCATCTGAGTTTTCTGTCTCACCCTGAAATCCTGAGTTTAAAAAAGCGTGTAAAATCATCTCTCCACATGCAGTGAGATCCATGGGGACCTTAGCACTTAGGTAGCTCTGAGCCTTCTCATCCAAGATACCGTGTGTGAAATCATGAGCTATGTCTTTCCAGTCATCCAAGCAATGAACCAAATTACACATTATTCTTTTGTGGAATTTGAAATATGCTCATATAACCTAAACCATCTTTTTAACAAAGGGGAAAAATGAACTTCCTTGTTTGGAAAGTTCTACTAAACTAGATCCTAAGCAGTACGTAAGCTAGCCAAGTGCTACCATCAGCCAGACGCACTCCATATACAGCCAGTGCTAATTGTGTGTACCTCCTTAGCCAATGGGTCCTCCTAATCAATAGCAGGAATCTTCTTTCTGAGACCTTCTTTGGTGTGTATTCCAAAGCCACCAGTGAATGAATGAAGAAAATGTATTACTATCAAAAGCACAAATATACCTGCTGTAGTGGTTTGGATATGAATGGTCCCCACAAAGCTCCTATGTTAGTGCAGCAATATCAAGAGGTGAGATGATTACATTATGAGAACCATCACCTAATAGGTCCCGGCCTAATTTGACTACTGTGTTGGTGAAATGCAACAGATGGGGTGTGGCTGGAGGAGCAGTGTTTCTGTGGTCCATGCCTGGGAAAGTTCAACCTTCCTGCTGCCACTTCCTCTTGCCTTCTCTCTGCCTCCTGGTAGCCATGAACTGAGCAGCCTTCCTCTGCCACATCCTTCTACCATTGATGTTCTGCCTCACCTCGGGCCAGAGCAATGGAGTCAGCCTACCAGGTTCTCAATCTCTGAAAGAGTGAGCCAAATTAAATTTTCCCTCCGCTTAGTTGTTTTGTCAGGCATCTTGGTCACAGTAACGAAAAGCTGAATAACACACCTGATAACATAAATGTGCAGGTAATTTCATGCTTGGAGCATGAAAGCTCACTTTAGAAACACTTTGCTTGATAGTGAAACATTCAAAGATAATTGTGTATTTATTAAAAATATTTTAAATTTTCATCCTCTCATCAGTTATATGTAACCAGAGCCAACAAGTCAATGTGGCTCTGTGAAACAGAACTACTCCATCTCGGTACTCAGGACTGTTTGAGCACTGGATGATATTTGTTGAATACATGTCAAAAAAAAGTAATACGCAAGAATTCCCAGATATTGTAGATTCTGTGCTGTATTCACCCACATGGAGACTTCACGTTAGTGAAATGCAGCTCTAAGAAACATAGTTGTATCCTTTACAATACAGGGGAAAAAAAGGAAGAAGACGTTGCTGGCAGGAGCAATAAAAAGGGTCCTGGTGGAGAGAGGTCAAGTGGCCTCCTGAGGTCTATCTCAGTCTCTGAGCCAGGCTGATCCCACTCACTTGCAGATAGGGCAGCCTGGCTGTGCATAGCTAAGGGGACCTATCCCTCCTGCCATCCCAGCTATCTCTCCCACTACTGGCTCCCAGACCACGCTGGTTGCCTCTCGTGGGAATGGAAGAGGGCATGTCAGACTGGCAGAGGTACACATCAAGTATTCGGTGTCGTTTAGACACCCTGGAACTGGGCCCGCAGCGTCTTGCAGGCCTAGGAGTTTGCTTTCTCATTTGTAAAATTAAAGGATTGGCTTGGCTCCTACCTTGCAAATTGGCAGTCCTGGGACCAAATCTGATCTTCAGAAGAGCACAGTTTAGTTCTGTAGTGTTGCTTTTTTATTTGCATTAGCTGAAAATCGTTCAGAAAAAGATATTTCACATAAAATTTGAAATCTCCAGCTTATCTTTAAAAATCAGGTATACTACTCTGATTATAATTAGCAATTATCTATAGCTGAGGAACATATTCCCGACCTCCTCTAAGAAGGAGAAGGACCTCCATTCACCACCAAGCCCCTTACCTATCTCTGTCCTCACAGGCCCTTAAGGACTAGAATATGTGAACCCAGGAGCATATGATTTCCCATGGCCATTCCAGCAATAAAATGCTGTGAATCTTTGGTTTAAATTATTTCAAGGGAAGCAGAAGACTAAAGAACAGTAGTTCCACTACATTGCAAATTTAAATAGACTTCACTTGGAGAATCTGATAACCAAACCCCACTAAGTAGTACTTGTGTATGTTTTCAGGGACAAGAGGCATACACATTTATTCTTATATTTCTCTAAAGAAAGAGCAATAAATTTGACTCATGAATTTCCTTTTATTGCAGACATTCTGTGACTTCCTGATGCCCACAAACTACTCTCCAAACCTAAACTGAAAGCCCCTAAATCACAAAATGACTTTTTGTGTAAAAAAAAGAACATCTTCACTTTTGGAATAACATAAAGACATCATGTAATTTATACATGTGAATTTACATCATGTAACTTATAATTACTTTAAGTTAATCACTGATTTATTGTAAAAGTATGGCTACTGAAATAGACTGATTTTTAGAATGTATTTTCTCTGAATTGGAACCTCTTCATATCAAGATATCCAAAAGTGTTAGCATGTTATGTTATTTTCACAAACCTCTAATGAACTTCACTAATCTTCCTGCCCTGTTCTGAGTACAAACATATTCAGCCTTATTTGTTTTTTCATTATTTTACATAGTAATAAAGTAATACCAAAAATGTTATTACCAGAAACACTCTTGTATAATTATTAGAAAGTGAACTTGTAAAATCATATTAAGGAACAATTACCACATGTTAAGTCAGATAATTCAAGGAAGAGAGTTATATGAATACTAGGGGGACTGCCGGCAAAGAAAGTTGGTTTTCTCTGAATCCAACATTTTTGAGGAAGTCTTTGTCATTTAATTAGCTAAAGTGTGATTCACCAACCAAAGGTCTGTGGCCCTGGTAGTTTTTGACCCTCCAACTTAAAATAATCTTAAAATCATCTTACTTTAGATGTTCATTCTTTCATTTCTAGAAAATTAGTTCTTGAAGTGGCTTTATGGGATTACTAACAGATTGTATTGCCACGTATTATTCTACTAAAAAAAAGGGTTTCTAACCCCATTCCAATCAATTTCTTGTCCATAAGTAGTAATATGACAGATTTACATCTAAGGTAAAGTTTATGGGACAATTTAGTATATGCGTGAAGGTGTATGAATGGATACTGATATTACATCCAATGACAGTGATCAGTAACACTGACTGAATGTGTAACATCTCACAATCTTTCTCCCCTACTTCATTTAACCTTGTGTTAACAGCATAGAGTTGATTTTTATTCCATTTTGAAAATGTGGAGACTGAGGCTGAGAGAGGAGAAGTCAATCAGCCAATAGCCTGCTGGGTGAGAGATAGAGCTGGGATCTTAACTCTGACCTTTTTAACTGCTAAGGTTATAGTTGGTTCATTTCCAGCAACAACTCTGCTAATATAAACCTATGCATCCGTCAAGACTAATTGCTGAGTATATAGCTCTTGGTATGGAAATTAGCTTTCCACTCCAGCTGTTTAGTAAACTGATCTTTATTGTTACCTAATCTCCCCATACAGAATGTCTATCATATACCATCTTATGAAGAAATTAAACTCCGCATCTTATAACACTCTTCCAAGGGCAGGGTAGAGGATTCCCAGTATCATTCCTATTTGTGAGATCAAAGTCCAGTGAAGGTTTAATGATTTGCCTCAGGTCTCAATTTCTAGAGAGGCAAAGCAAAGCCCCGAAGACCCATATCCCTAATTCTAGGCCAGTGTTTGTTCTAAGTCATTTTTATCCCTGCTAATCCTCCAGTCAATTGATTCCACTCAACTTCTTCAATTACGTTGCTTTTTCACTCCATGATTTGGGGTTTTATATATTAAGATTTGGCATCAGCATTCGCCATATCTTTTCATTCCCAATTTTGAACGTTTTCATCTGATTGTTTCTTTATTTTGTATTTTACGGGCTTTTCCTTCATTTCTGTTTTACCCTGATTGTCCCTGGAAGGCTGCGTGCATCTTTGGAAAGCTCTGATGTTCTCAATGAAGAGACCTTGTAAGTGACCTTATTTGTCTCCCACAGAGTTGTATATCATGACTTCAAATGCTCCACTAAAATGTTACCCATTTGGCAACAGTAGACAGAAAAGGCTGCTGTCTCTGATAAGGCGTTCAGTGGGGTTTGCTAGCAAGAGACTGGAGCTCCTAATGGGAAAGAGGGAGATATATAATTCCGTCTGATTTAGCGGTTCTTTCAAACTTCATGGTGCTTTTCTTCTTGAACTAGTCTGTAAGACACTTGAAGGGAAAATACCACAGGAACCAACATTCCATTAACATTATGGCCACAGAATTTTGGCCATCAAAGTCTCCTAAGATTTCATTTTAGAAAGCTTTGCTCAGACATATTTTTCCTCCGCTATAAAAACAAATATCATGTGCCCTTATGGGTCAGATAAACAGTTTTGTAGAAGAGGCAAGCAGCAGAAACTGACGTTGAGTGACTCAACTCTTCAGATGCCAAATCTGCAGCAGGTCTCATGTGTGCCTCAGTGTTGGTCTTCATCCTTTCTCACTTTCCCACTTGTCGTCATTCTAATGACAGCTTTGATGACATGTGATATTTCACAAGTTCTTCCTCAGAGAAGAAAGGCCTATGAGAATGCAAAGCTGAATTTATATTCAAACATTTGCAAAATCAGCACAGACCCTAAGGGAGCAAGAGACGCCCTCTGGCCCTCCGTCATCCCTGGCAAGCCTAGGATGGTGAAGCCACCAGAGGGCAGGGTTTGACTTCCTGACTGGGTGGCCTCCATCCTGCAGCAGAGATGTGGGGCCAACACCACAGCAATCAACCCTTGAAGCTCCTATGATGAACACCCTCAGATTCCCTCTTCCAGTTATCCGTGCAGAATCCTGCAGTCCTACACATTGCTCAGAGAGGGTGATTTCTAAAATGAGCTCACATAGCAGGTGCTCAGTCAGTTTCCAGGTTCAGAGCTCCTGCTGAGCACCCACCACCACCTGGGACTGCTCAAGGTTACCGAACAGAGATTTTTTTTTTTTTTTTGAGACTTCTTTAGAATCCTGGGGAGATATAATACTGGAAATAAAAGCCACCAATAAAATACAGTATATAGTTAACCTTCCAGAACAGAGACAAATTATCAAACTTTAAAACAGGACTGGAAGAGGACTTCCGCCTAGCATCAGTACTGACATCTTGGACTAGATGATTCATGGGGGGCATGTCCTGTGCCTTATAAAATGGTCAGCATCAGCACTGGTCTCTGCCTATTAGATGCTGACAGCCCCCCTCCTCCCCCTCCCTCTACTGTAAAATTGAGCAACGTGTGTAGATGACCTTGGAGGAGAGCAAAGTCACCCCTGGGTGAAAAGTGCTGGACTAGAGTATGAACAGATAACTTTATCAACCATGAAAATAAAAGAGCCTTGGCACCCTCCTAGGCCATCAGAAGTGTGAGGACCTGCTCTCTAAGCCTGATTCCCCACTTAAAAACACAAGAATGAAGATGTCTTTCCCTAGGGCTCCTGTGGAAATTAAAACAACAAACACCACACTTGGCACATAGTAAATATTCACTTAATCACAAATAATAGATGTTATTATTGATATTAAGCCACAATTATAAGCCAATTCTTTGAGAGACCAGCAGAAAAAGAGAAGAATAAAATAGCCATACATTAAATAAACTGAATTGGACATTTGTACATCGCTTTGTATTGAAGTTATGTAGCTGAGGGTATTAAATTGACATTCGCACCATGGACATAGATAATCATCTAAATGATCCTCTGTCTTCCTTTATGAGAAGGTCAAAGGGCAGTAGCTCCTGCATCTGCAGTGTCTGATGAGTAATTAACCATCCAGAAATAAACTTTAAAGTGCTTTGGGGGGTTTCTGAGTGTAGAGAAGTTCTGAGTAAATAGTTCTCTAACAGGAGGCTTGAGAAATGATCATTCACTTTCATTCTCTAAATTTGCTTTATAAGCTTCACCTATCTTACAAGAGATAAGAACCAAAGTTAATTGGGGAGGAAAAAATAAACAAATGATTTCAAACAGCCACGATCCTCAGCTAAAGCTGAGCAACTGCAAGATTTTGAAATTACAAGGAACTGGGCCGAAGAAGTTCAGCCAAAAAAAAAAAATGTTTGTTTATAAAAACGAGAGAGTGTTAGATATTTCCATCAGTGCCGCTTATCGTTTGACATTTCTGCTGGCTCGAGTGGAACTGTGCTCTTCTGTTTCCTACTGTGGGCTTCCCTCCCTGACCACAGTTGCCTGCAGATTGGAGGCTTGTAACTGAGAGTCAGCGCAGCCAGCTGGGGGAACGAGAGGAGAGTTTTAATATCTCAGGAAGAAAGCAGAGCACCCACGGTTTGCTGTTATGGCAGAGTTCAGGAAGAGTGGCGCTGTTCCTGACAGTTACTGACTTGCCCAGCTTTGTGGCTGGTAATAAAAGGAAAACTCATCTATTGGAAATGGAGGTGAGAAAAGATGAAATTACTATGGTGAATCTGAAAGGCAGAGGGGATGGTGGTCTTGATGTGGCGCAGATTGTTCAAAATTCCCCCCACCCCTGCATTGGACAGACAGATGATGCTGTGTAGCATGCTGCCCCCTACGCAGCCGAAAGAAGAAATGCCATCTTTTTCTCTTTACAAACCAAAGGAGGTGTCTTCTTTTACATTGAGAGAGGGACAAACGATCAGGGGGCAGAGGTGGTGCGTTATCGCACCCGGCTGTCTTGGGAGGAGTTCGTTTTTAACTTCTGCTCAGACTGTGCACTAATCCTAGGAATAGATCTTAATTTCAGATCTGGTGCGTTACATCTGGTGACTCATTTATTGCTAATGACGTGCTCACCGGAAGCAGCAGTCACCGGCATCCCATCTTATTTTGCAATTGGCAGTCTTGTTTACCTTTGGTTAGCCCAGTCTCTGGCCTCTTATCACAGGCTGTTTAGTTAGAAAGCTCCGGTAGCCCAACTTAGGAGCAGAGCAGTAAATAACAGGAGATAGGGGGCTGGAGCGGTGGCTCAGCAGTTACGGTGCTTGCCTGGCATGCATAAGGTCATGGGTTCAAACCTCAGCACCACATACACAACACAGAGTGTCAAATAGAAGACAGAGTGGTCTAAACTTTCATTACAGTCAGAAGTGTAGTAACATTGTAATTTATATATTAAAATTTTACAGAATTCAAGAGGACTTAGAGCTGGCAAAACTGTCCCATCCAAGCAGATTTTTAGCAGTGTCTGTCAGCTCCCCTCCTCCCTAAATCCATCCCTTGCTTCTACTTTAGCTTCTTTTACTTCTAGCACCACGTGCAACTTCCCAATCTCTCCTCTCCACATTTGCTTGCAGGGTTAATATGAGCCATGCACACCATAGTGTGCATTTAACACTAGTGAAAGTCCAAAGCTCTAGCATCTCATGGCATCTCCACCACATGCATGATCTGATTGGATCTCCCCAACAGTCTGAAGCACTGGACAGAGGTTTGCAAATTCATCATCGTCCATCATGAACATCATTATATCATTTTCTAGATAAAGATAAGGGGAGACAGGTTAATCAAAAAGCCAGACTCCACAGCACCTCAGAAGTAAAGTGTGTATTGGGTTCAGATCTTTTGGTCCCAGTAACTCAGCTGAGTCACAGTGTTCCCTCCCCAGGTAGATCTTAATTTTGAGCCAGACCCAAGTGGGTAAAAGAAATACACAGTTTAATGAACAACCCTTCCCCCCTTTTTTAAGCCATAGATTGAACCCAGGGGTGCTTAACCACTGAGCCCCACTCCTTTTTATTTTTTATTTTGAGACAGGGTTGTTTATGGCTTCACTGAGTTGCTGAGGCTGGGTTTGAACTTCAGTACTCCTGCCTCAGCCTCTCAAGTCCCTGGTCCCTGGGATTTCAGGCTTGCACCACCACACCAGTTTAATGAGTAACTTTTTTTTTTTTCGTTTTTAAGAGAGAAGGACAGTAAGATAGAGAGAAAGAGAAAGAGAGAATCAATTTTATTTAGTTTTCCATGTGGCTTTCGTTGCTCCAACACTTCGTTGTGTACATGGTGCTGGGGTTTAAACTCGCGTACTTGTGCATGCCAGGCAAGCGTTGTAACCGCTGAGCCACCGCTCCAGCCCCTAAGGAGTAACTCTTAAGCCACACTTAGGAGTCTCTCATTCTTCAGTCACTGAAGCTTCACGAAGGTCAACTGAACACATTTTAGCTGAGGGCCCTTTGGTTGTTCTTTGTATTTGGTCGTAATTATCAGCATTTAACCCAGAGTTGCAAATTAAGATGCCTACAGTGCAAATGTCTTCCCAATGAAAGTGTGCACCCAGATCTCCTGGAGAGCTCAGCAAACTTTGTTTGCTGAACCCCACCCACAGAGTTTCTGATTGGGTCGCTCTTGGAGTGGGCCCAGGAAATTTGCATCTTTTTTTTTAAGAGGAGACACAAAGAGGGAATCAACTTTATTTATTATTTTTTTAACAGAGGGAGAGAATGAGAGTCAGAAAAAGAGAGACTCAATTTTATTTTTCCATCTGGCCTTTGTTTCTCTAGCACCTAGTTACATGTGTGGTACTGGGTCCCCACATGAGATTTGCATTTCTAACTAACAAATTCCAGAGTGATACTGACCAGCACTCAGAGTCATTGCCAAAGGGGCAGGGAGGGGACTCCAGCGCTGCGGCACCTACAACACACAGCAGCAGCTGGAAGGGTGGGCATGGCCCTCCCCACTGAGATGTTCTGGGAGCACATATTGTACTCTGGATTTGGAATAAATGGTACAAAAATTGTAAAATATCTTAATACCTTTCAGATTGATTATATGTTGAAGCAATAGTTTGGATATATTGGGTTAGATCAAATATCTTTATCTGTTTTATCTTATTTTGTTTGCTTTTATAATGTGGCTACCAGGAAAAAAATTAAGTACATATGTGATTCACATTATATTTCTTTTAGAGTGCACAGACCTAAAGAATCAGAAAATACATAATGGTAAGGATTCGTGAACTACTGAGGATTCAAATCCCCAAAGCTCTAAACACTTTGGGGGCCAAAGAAAATATACCTGTTGGTGAGATTTGGTGTAAGGGCCTCAATTTGTAGCCAAGCACTTCTTGGAAGTTTTGAATGTCAGAGCTCTTCGGCATCTAGCGTTTTACCGTTCCTTTAGTGTTAATCAAGTGCCTTGTTACTTTTAAAATAAAGACTTGGATTATAATAATGAAAGGTATTTCTCCTGAGTTTCTGAATTAAAAATTCGATTACTCTTTTGAAGATCTGAGCTTTTTCCACTAAATCCATTTCACTTAACCTTGCATTACAAAAAGGTTATATTTTCAAAGTGCTTTTAAATCTGCCAAAATCTTTTACCTATATTGACCTATAAAGGGGAGATGAGAACAGGTGTTGCTATTCCCATGTAAATATTTTTTAATAGTTAAGAAATAACAAGGTAAGAGATTAAGTTTCGGGTGTAAGATTGTGTGGCTGGTTAGTGACAGGGCAGACTTTGTGCCAGGACTCTAGCCCTGTGCACCTGCCAGACCGTTGCTGTTCCTCAATTTTTATACCATTTTAATGTCAAGAATGATATGCATAAGAATGATTTTTAAAATGCAACTATGATAAAATCAAATAAGCATCACCTTCATAGCCCTCATTTTCAGAGAACAGAAGGCTCTTAGCTCTTCCAAACATTGAGGAAGGTAATACCCCAAATACTAAGTGATATACGTTGCCGTGAGGTTCTTTGCTAATAATAATTCCTCATAGTGTGTTTTCATCTGGACAACTGCACCACATTAACTAACTGCTAAACTTTAACAAGTTGTATTTTGCAACAAAGAATCAAGAGACGAGGTTCACGCTGTATGAGTTATTTTAACAATACTGCTTTTCAGAGGATGGTGTAATCTTGACTCCCTAACTTTCAGGGCATGCTTTTAATTTTGTTTTCCAACCATGAAACGATCTGTCTGTACCCTTTCACCTTGTAGTCAAAATAAGTAAAGTGGACATGCCTGAGAGTCTCACAGTCTTCAGCCACAAGTGGAATGGAGCAAGCCCGTCCAGATAGGGCCCAGACCCATGACCTTGACTTCATTATCCTGGGGCCATAGCCAACTTTCATAGGAAACATTTCCTTGTATACTATTTAGCTTTTAAAAAGAGAGCGAGAAAAGGAGAAAAGGAGAAGAAAGAGAAAGGAAGGAATAGAGACATGTGATCGTAATAATCTTACATGGAGTTTCTTTATTCACCTTTCGTTTTGTTCTTTTTAAAATAGAGTTCAGGGGCTAGAGTGGTGGCTCAGTGGTTGCGGCGCTTGCCTGGACGCGGGTTCAAGCCCCAACACCACGTACACAACAAAGTGTTGGAGCACTAAAAGCCATGTATGAAAACCATTTATGTATGAAAACCTACATAAAATTGATTTTCTCTCTCTCTCTCTCTCTCTCTCTCTGTCCGTTTTTCTTTAAAAAAATAGAATTCTGTGTTCAATATAGAATATTATTAAATGAGTGTGGGACTAAAACTATCTATACAGATAAATGTAGATAGCTAACTGATTTTGTGATTTATCAGAGGTTCCTTCTGTGTATCCAGTCAAGGTGCCCTTGCTTTCTAAAGAAGTACACCTATTGAGAAGAAAGATCATAAAATTTTGGTGCTTTGGGGGATTTTTTTAAGGGTGTAGTCAACTCCCTGGACAATGCAAACATCGGGCAAAATCAAGAGACCAGTTCACAGTCACCCAATTGCAGAGAGAAGCCCACATGAGAGTCCCAGGCTCCTTCCACTTCGTCCAGGGCTGACTTGCAAGCTGTCATTCAAAGAGCATCCCTACTGCAGGTAGAACACCCGTTCAGCGGTTTGGAGAAACATGCACAGGAAACTGAAGATTTACCCTTTCTAACCTCATTTAAAATTTAAGTGGCTCAGCTCATATGAATGGCCATGCAGGCAAGAATCTCTAGCACAAAACTCAGAATACATATGAATTCTAAAATGTTATCATTTTAAGAATGCAAATCAGTGAGTGCTTCCTCTCCAGCCCAATCATTTTCATTATGTCCCTTAAAGTGTCATTTTCATTATGTCTCTTAAAGTGGAATCAAATAAAATAAACAGTTTCTGCTGCCAAACTAAAGTTTCAAAGAAGTAAAAGTGGAATGGTTCCACATAGGAATGCTGGGGCTTCCTGCACAAATTGAGAAAGCAGCTGTCACTGACCGGGAAGCCCACAGGGGTGGAGCCAGGAAGGCTGTGTGAGTCTCCAAGAGCTACATCGCTCAGATGTTTCCTCCCCCGACGGCCAAAATGCTGATCTATTGAAATGTGGTGATGACTCCAGTAGGGCGATTCCATGAGTTCATAAGTTTGAAGAATTTGGGAGTGTACGAGGACAGGGGATCATTTACACCCAGCTTCCTTCCAAGTTACTTTTCCTATTCCTCTCTCTCTCCAGGCTCCCTGGAAAGCCCTCCACAAGACTTCTTAACATAATAAGAGTATCTTCCACTAACCCAGCTCATCAAAGGAAGACTTTTAAAACCTGTGAATTAGACTTGATCACGTATCTTTCATTGCTTCCTGTTTGTCTTTTTTTGTGTGTGTGTGATAAAATAAAAATAGCAAAAGCAGTCAAGAATTTGGGATAGTAAGGGAGACAAGATGCTTGAGATATCCATTGTGACTGAGTTGCTTCCTACAGGATTTCTAGAGTGAAGTTTTATTATAGTTTGAGGTTCATTATTAGAGACCTGTCTCCACTAATTCCCAAGAAGCTAAAATGTGGTATTAGTATCTTATTATTATTGAAATTTATATTTAAGTTGAAAGGAATTTCTGAATTTTCTTTGGTAAAACTGGCGTCTTTGGGGTTGTGGATCACTTTGGGAGAGGTCGATTGGGAATGACAGAACATTTAACCACCATTACTACAGTGGCTTATAGATGGTACATACAGAAGGCAGAAAGCTGGGGCTACATTTCCATCTTCTGTGAGGTCAGACTACAGTGGATAATGGAAGGGGAACAGGGCCACGATCCACTATTTAGCACTGAGACACATTTCAGCGTCATTCATTAAGTTTCAGGAGACTGCTGGGTAGGGTGGCACACTCCTGTAATCCTTGCAACTCAGGAGGCTGAGACAGGAGGATTGCAAGTTCAGAGTCAGCCTCAGAAACTTATCAAGGCCCTAAGCAACTTAGCAAGACCCTGATTCGAAATAAAAAAATATGAGAAGGGCTGGGCATATGGCTTATCCCAGGGTTAAGCACTCCTGGGTTCCATCCCTGGTACCAAAAAAAAGTTTGAGAAGGCTGGATCTTCAATACTTAACTAGTATGGTATTTATTTAATAAAATACATTTTGTATGGAGGGAAATAATCACTTAGGAATTATAAGGGTAAAGCATATCATCTACAGGGAAATCATTTTGTGTGGAGAAGTTGGACTGGAATTGCTAAGCAAGAATGTGACATTCTCCTGTGCTTCTGACAAGAAATCAATTCTAGACATTTGCCCCACGGTTCCAGGTGCTCTGCCACACTCCTTTCTCTGTGACACCAACATTACCAACATGGAGGCAAGTGCAGCCCAGAAAGGTTTGGATGCTTCATCAAACCTATTAAGCTTTGTAACCCGAAGCCTATTGAGTTCAAGCAGTGCAAGTGTTATGTACAAAGAATGATAGGGCAACTTCCGGTCAAGATGGAGATGATGGATTAAACAGGCACAGAAATTCTCCTTGCTGTTCCTAACAAAATACAGGACCACAGCTCTGAAAAGAGCTAAGACCACATGGACCAGAGAAGGACTCATACAGCACACGCAGCTGGGATGGGTTCTGATAACTTTACCCAAAAACCCACTTTCAATTGGGGCTTTTAGTCTATGAGTCCAGCAGGCCTGGCTTTCCCACTCCCTAGGCCCACGCAGAAATCTCACGGGTTTCCACCAGGCTTCCAGAGGAAGATCACTCTCACCGAAGATGAACTCGCATTCAAAGATTACAAAACCAAGAGGAGCACGAATTCCAAGAAAATGTATCCACAGCTGTGACGATCAGAATTGATATCTGAGGCACTCCTAATAACGAAGCAGTTTGGTGGGGACTCTTAACAGAGATTAAAAATATTTGAGATGAATGGAAATACGGATTTCATAAAGCACAGAATGTTAAGAAATGAGAACAAATAGATTTTTTAAAGGAAACAAATAGAAGCTTTTAAAATAAATTTTAGTGCCAATCTCTGTGAGTCAATGAATTTGCAAGCGGACAGCTTACTAACATTACTGGCAGTAGAGGGACACAGGACGAGAAACAGATGCTTTCTACAGTCTGGATTATAGAATAATTGCAATAATAGAATGGTCTGAACAGGGTGGTTTATTGAGTTGTCCAATATTGCAAGCCAATGACTTACAAACACGGCTACTCTTTTTGATATCTGAGATAGATTCTTTGTTAGAAAATGACTCTAACATACAATTAGTTGGTCTTTACATTCTCTTTTTATTATCATAAGAAACTATGGAGTTTTTTTTCCCTTTAGATTACATACTCATTAAAAAGCAATGTGTAATGAACAATTCAATTAGATTGGTTTTTGCTTCCCTAAAAGCAGAGGAAGGTATTAATATTCTAATCGAAAGTCTCATGGAAATATTGTTAGAATACGAAAGAGAGAAAGACAGGCAATCTTCTTTCTTATGCTTGTCCTTGAGAACCAAGGAAACTGTCAAGGAATACAGGGCAACTCCTACGAAAGCGAGCAGTGCGTGAATGTGATTTGGCCGCACTGAAGGAGCCCCTGTGTTTGCAGCAGGCTGAAGGTTCTCACCCTTCTCATGGAAAATTTGTTCAGCTGCTTAAGATTATTTTTACCTATCCTTCAGAGGAACAACAGCCTGGAATTTTTAGCCTTTTAATGGTAACATAAGGAAGTAACCAATGATAAACTTCTTTTAATCTCTCATGCTTTCTTTACCAATGGCTATTCTGAGTTAGTGCTTGCCTTTCATTTGACAATAACAATAAACATTCAAATAAAGCATTTATTAAACATGATGTGAAATATATTCCCAGTATTTTCACATTATCTCAATTAATTCCCATTATAATCATGCATGAAAAGAATCATCATTCTGGGGCGGGAGCCCTCTGTCTCTTAAAAAAAAAAAAGAATCACTGTTCTGAGCTGACAGATGAAGAAAACGAAGCTCACATTCACAGAAATGAAGTGACTTACCCATAACTACACTGATTTGTAAATGGCACGAGATGATTCCTTAGAAATCTC